>VWYH01011297.1:18782-73367 GCA_013399365.1 Pampusana beccarii | reverse complement strand
GTGGGAGGGGGTGAACACAGCCTCTGCCCACCCTGAGGGTGGCTGAGCTGGGCTGGGAATGGGCACGGAGAGAGGATGGGGACAGAGGACATTGCTCCATGGAATGGCCACCCAGGGGACAAACCACGGTGATTGGTACCAGTGCAGGGATAATGGAAGCCTCCATCTATGCCCCAGCACCAGCGTCACTATCACTGCCCTGGCATCACAGGCCCTCAGGTGCTCTCATGGAACATTCTCACCCATTCTATTCCAACAGAGGAGAGAGGCCAGCATGCAAAGTAGAGAATTACAAGGTCAAGCACTTTTTCACATGCAGGCTGTCCCCCAGCCCAACTGAGACATCCCAAACTGGGCTTTACCACAGGTTCTGATGCCCTTCAGTCCTTCAGGTACAATATGACTTCACTAATCACTAATACTCACACTACCCTCATCACTGAGAATAGTTCGTCCTTGAAAAGCAACTTTAGGTTTGCAGCATTTGTCCTTAAGGCTTTTGGCCACAACAGCCAAGAAAATTTAAAATCAGAACTAACCTACATTCCCTCCTTGATCACCACCTCTTTCTCCATCACTTCTTTGCTTTTCTCTACTTCTTGGGGAGGACACAGCAAGATATTCCTCACTCAAAGAGAGGAGAAAGAGCAGTCACAAGCCTGCACAAAACCTGCCATCCACACCTATGGTGCCTACACAGGAATGTGTATGCCGGCAGTTACACAGAATATGGAATTAAAAAACTGTTTTCCTAAACAGGAGAAATTAGGGATCAACTGAATACAACCACCACTTGTGGTTACTGTTGATAGTTACGAAGTCCAAAGAATGAAGAATTAACGCTGTTTCATCAGGGACACAGGGACCATGAGGAAGCTGGTGTGGTCTCCCACAAGCTTGTGACAAGCTGTGGGTTGAGACGCCAGCGTTAGAGGGGGGTTGCTAGTGAGGACCCTCAGCTGGTGGCCTTGGGATGTGTTGGCCTCACTGGAGCACACCTGGAATCTTATGGGGATGAGCCAGGGGCTCCTGAGGTAACAGAGGCCAACATGGAAACATCACTGAAATACCGCAAAGGAATTAAGGGATTGCCAATGGCTCACTGTGCTGCTTGTCCAGCCGTCACACCTTCTTGGAGACTGGCAAGTCTAAACCGCTCTACACAGAGCACAGGAGCTGTTAGGGACACATATGGCCTGCGTGATTTCAGCACTGACAAGTCTGCTTGCTGGTGTGTTCAAGAAGGGGCCTTTGAACAAGGTAGCTGGCTAGGCTTTGTGTTTCACTTAGAATCATAGAATCCTTTTATATGGAAGAGACCCTCAGGATCACAGAGTCCAACCATGACCCAACTCTGGCACTAACCCATGTCCCTGAGAACCTCATCTCTGCGTCTGTTCAACCCCTCTGGGGATGGTGACTCCACCACTGCCCTGAGCAGCCTGTTCCAATGCCCAACAACACTTTCCAGGAAGAAATTGTTCCCAACATCCAACCTAAACCTTCCCTGGTGCAACTTGAGGCCGTAGTTCTCTCACCCTCCAGTGCCTTTCCGTGTGACCTCTAATTGATAGCTTAGAAAGACAACATACACCTCCATTCAAACTTATGTAACAAGGCCACCTTCTCGGTCACATTAATGCAGCTCATGGTAGGCATCAGTTTGTACTAGAGAACTACTAGATAATTAATCACAATTAATCACCTCAGAGCCAAAAAGTCTGTCCAACAAAGCAAGCAGTAATTGAGGTTAGAATTTAGGATTGCATTGGGAGTAGATCATAAAGTCTTGAGGGCACCTTCGTTTTCACATCTTGAGTTAACAACCATAAGAGTAATTGACCGCTGCTCCCCTGTAGAGCTTCATCATCTCTACCACCAGAGCCCCCTCATGCCTGCACCAATTGGCGGCCTAACAACACACAGCAGCCTGAAACTATTCATCTTTCCACCTCATATAAAACTGGTATTATTATATACCACCAATGAAAGCGGTCCTCAAAACGAAACCAAGGAATATACATCTCCTCTTTGTAAGAAGGCTGCTACAAATCTGTATTTAGTCAGGACTGGGTTCTGTTCTCAATTACAATGTTAAAAATGTGCCATCTCTCTGCTGATCCCAAGCGGTTCTAGCATAGAATCATAGAATGGTTTGGGTTGGAAGGGACATTTAAAGATCATCTAGTCCAACGAACGTGATCGTGTTATATACGTTATTACAATATGCCTTTTTATTATGAGCGCATTTCTTAGTTATTTGCATGCATAAATTCAAATGTTGGTTCTGTTTGAAAACAAAATCTTATGCCCCCCCAATCTTTTTACCTGCCACGCTGTAACGCCTTCTTCAAAATCGGCAAGTTCAAACATGCTGCATTTTTCTTAAGACACAATCAAAAAAACTGCAAAAGCAACTGACCTCTTGCCGTTTGAAATTTTGAACATATTCTTCAAACTGTTCATCTTTCGTTTCATCTGCTTTTCCTAGTTTCTGAAGTACCTATATCAAAAAAAAAAAAAAAAGAAAAAGGAATAACTTAATATTTATGTCACAAAACAAAACCACTGCTACTTTCAATACTTCCATTCTTGAAGTTAGGCTTAAATAGCATTTCATTTTTGTGGGTGTTGCACGCACTACTGTTTCCAAAGTTCACACAGACAACCATTTTGTCAAAATAAAAAAGGACAGAATCAGGAGTACGGTGTGTGTACGCGTGTGTGGAAACACATTTCAAAGTATGGAGTCCTTTGGGGGTATGTGTTCTTTTTAATGAAGCAACTTTTCTTTCAGCAAAGAATCCCAGGGCTTCAAAGCAAGGAAGAATAAGAAAAGATTGCTGGCACTGCAAGTTGTCCTCACTTTCAGCCAGGGAAAGGAAAAAAAAAACACCCAAATTTCATTAAGTTTTTCTTATGTTTATGGCTCATTACATCTAACAGTATCAATATTATCTGCATGATTTTCAACATAAAGTCATAGAGAATAAAGAAGTGTAAGGCTGCGTAGGAAATTGTTACAGCTGATGCTTATTTAAAACTTCTATTGGTGTTCATATTTGCTCCCCTCATTATTCCAGCAGTGCCTCATCATCCACTACATAATAAATATACTGCAATATGTCAGCAACAAGAACTATTCATGTGATAGCAATCACAAAAGTAATTTGACACAGTTACATTTTACACTGTATTTAACCACAATAAATGCATTCTATTATTAAATCCCGACACTATCCATTAATTTCAATACATAGCTGAAAATAGGTTTCACCCTTCTTGTTAATCAACCCCCAAATCTTTATGGAGTACTATATGTGGGATGAATCATTTCACGCAGTGATGTTAGGATTGCTCTCCCATGACAAATTGACCAAACTTTCCATTTTTACAGGAAAAACAAACAAACAAAAAAAAAACCACAGAAAAAAAAAACAAACCAAAGCCAAACTAATGAAAAACAAACGCAAAATAGAAACAGGAGCAATTAACTGATACTATGAATAAACATACAAACATCATCACCTATTCTTCTCAAAATAAAGGCTGCACAGCCCCAGTCCTGGCATATTCTCCCTCTGCCTGCCTGTCTGTCCCAACCCCAACCAGCCCCACACCACGAACCCAGGCTGCACAAAGGGGGTGCGAGCATTGCCGCAGCAGTACCTGGGGGTTGATGACCATGAAGGTGATGCAACTCTACCTGGGGACCTAGTGTGCAGTACTTCAAAGACATTTTAAAACATTCACAACAGAAAGAAAGACAGAGAGGAAAAAAAGACAAGACCAGCCTTTTGCTCTGGATGGCTGTATTGTAGCTTTTCAATCCCTCAGCTCATTTGGGCATTTTGGGTTGCTTTTAAGCCTGCTGACTGCTCCAAAAGACCTCACATGCTCTCATCACCAACCTCTTCATAAAATATTAAAAAGTACCACAGATGGTTCTACAGAGGAATCATTTCATTTAACATTTCAAATCATCACTTGCTCCTTGTCACCAACGAGCCAAACAGTCTGCCCCCGACTGCTGTACGACTTTGATCCACACCAGGCGGCTCTCTGGTTAACTGTAGTCTGAGCGATCCGTAAGATAGGTAACAAACCATGGCAAGCACGGTTGTCATGATAAACTCTTTGTTTTCTTTCCCAAAATATCAATGGCACACATCCATGTCTCCAGACGTGTGCTCAGGCCCAACAGCGCAAAAGCTTGGAAGGGAACAACCTGCCTCTCACAGCACTTACCTCCTATGGTTTGGGATTTCTTACCCCACCTCCAACTTTCAATTTCTCTACAGTTATTTAGCTGAACTGAGACTAAAATGCAGTGTTAGAACTCGGCCTCTGCAAACTTCAACCCTAATCTTAATCCAGCGTTACATTAAATAACCATTAAAAACATAGCTTCCCAGTTTTCCTAATCCTAACCCAAACCAGAACTACAGATACGTCACATAGATGGAACTCGACGTTCCAAGGCAGAGGCCATCATGGAAATCCTGCTGCTCATGCCATACACATGGATACCTGGGGTTCACTCACCTTCTTCCTAAATGCAATCCTAATCCCATCCCCACAATTCCATAGAGAGAGAGAGAGAGAGAGAGAGAGAGAGTGGAGCAGGCTGGAGATAGAATAACCTGCTCCTCACAGGTCCCTTTAGATCCCATACATAGAGCCCCATGGACCACTGAATGTGTAACTCAGCCTTCTACAAACAACCTAATTGTAACTGCAACTTTACCACTGGTAGTCTAAACAGAGAGGTGACCAGACTGAACGTAAGTTGTAGAAACAGATTTACCTTTCAGCACTTATTTGTGTCCTGTCTCAAAGTGGAAGTCTCTTGTCAACAAAAGCCTGTAGCTTAGTTTTGCTCAGTTTGGTCACCATCTATAGGGTATCTTTGGGGTAGGGTCAAGGCCCAATGAAGGCTTGACTACACTACACACAGGTTCCTCTAACTCCAACCCCTCTTGAGGACAGGCTGAAATAATTTATAGACATGTTAGCTATCTTGTTACATAGAGTACCTGCATCAAGATTAGAGTCAAGGTCTGGTTTAGGGCTAGGTGAGTAGACAGCCTGCTAGCATTAGGTTTTAATATTGGTCAAGAGAAAATAAACTTAAAGTGCCCAGGTTACGGGAAAGCACCTGATGGCCCTTAAAGGTAAAACGAAGGCTGTAATTAGGAGCAGCAAGTGCCTAACCTTTCCTTTAAGCCTCAGTTCAACCACCCTTCTAGACAAGGATTAGATTTAGTAACAGGAATAGCTCAGAGGATAGGAGAAGGGTAGATGGACAGTGTTTTACAAAAGCCTTGGAGTGCTCTACAACATGCTGAAGAAAGGAGATCTAGATGGGTAAGTGGCTAGTATTTCATTTTAGGCCCATGTGGTAGGTAACCCATTTTGTGGATTTCGATTCAGGCATTAAAAAAAGAAAGAGAAGAGGAACAAAAGCTGTTGTTGAACATTCAGTGGCCTGTAGGGCTTGAATGAGGCTTGGACTCACAGAGGGCAGGTGTCTAGCATTTCTTTTCTCTTAGTATGCCCATACAGAGAAGTAATATTTGGGGTTAGGGTTAGGAACATCTATCGATGTGTATGAACAGCCTGTACCATTTAAAATAATTTAAAAAACCAAACAAACAAAAACAAAACAGCCAAAACAGACATGGATTGATTCTCAATAAATATTCTACAGTCAAGTATTCTGTAGTGTTTTGAAGATTACATAAAACAGCTGGTGAACAGTGATCATGTGATCACCCTAACCAAAAAAAAGAAATAGGTAAAAAGCTACCTCATTTTATATAATTACACTAAATCAGCTACCAGTAAGTTTTGTCTTAAAATCCCATAAAAAGACAAAAAAACCCACAGAATTTGAAACAGCTGCTTTATTTTTTTCTTAATTTAACTGTGGTCTCCAAATGCGATATTGTACAATTTTCTTAATGTACTGAGTTACATTAAGGATCTAAAACGAATATCAGTGTTGACCCAGCATGTCACAAAGAATATATGAACTAAATAACTAAGTCCAATTAACATTGAGAATTAAGTAAATGCTAAATTTGATGAGATGATAAACCCGGATGCTGTTGAGCGAATACATGTCTAGAGGAATTGTCTTCGAATGTGGTACTGAGAAAAATAAATGATAGATGCTACACAAGCACATAAAATTTGAGTGAGGACATCAAGCACATCTGATATCATTCATAAATGTCAAGAGTAGAGGCCTAGATACAAAACGCAAGAATATTTCCATTTGAGGATGTCGCATCTTCAGTAAATCGTTTGGAAGACATAAGACTAAACAGCTCCTCTTTAGTCTTTTAAGTGCCTTCATTTACTACATAATACATTTCAGTTCTATGTGGATCTGAAGTGTTAGGAAGAAAAAGTCAGCAATTTGCTTGTCTTGAATCAAAATGATCAACTTTACAACGATTGTGATGTGAATGTTAAGTGCCTGCAATGTGCCAAAGAAGGGAAACTAATACGATAAAAAAAATTACAGATGAGCTTGAGTTAGCTTGATTGTATTGAAAACTCTTTCTCTTGTGGCAAGGATGACAGTGTTATAATAGCTGTTGAGACTACCACTCTGACAGGCCAACCCATCCTCCTCTAAAAAAAGTTTCCAAGACTATGGCAATTCAAAAAAAGGAAAAAGAAAAGAAAAGAGAAAAAAAAATGGGGGGGGGGGAGGTGGGGAGAAAAGAAATGTATTATCTGATGTAAACTTGGCCACCTAGGAGCTGCCTTAAGAACAGTTCAGCTCCCTGCATAGCAGCAGGGTGGACAGGAGCTGACAGTAACCGTATCAGACATCATAACATGCATCATCCCCAGTCATGCATCTATATTTTTAAAGAATAACCAACATGTTCAAAACCACTCAGGGCAGGATGACATGACTGCTCAGACAGGACTACCCAGGACAAGACTTAATCAGAAATTCCCAGGACTGTTAAAACACTGGAAAAGCTAAGCTAATCTAACTCACCATGAACAGCACTATTTAAGGATATTGCAGAATAACCTTGCTTGAAAAGCAAGACAAACACTTGTGAGAGTCCAAAACTGTTGTCATCGACTCACTGCCCAAAATCTTTTAAGAATAGCAAATCTCATCAGATGAAACTCATGCATCCACAACACTCTTTTTCTAATACCGTACTCTTGTACAACCTGGAGAAAGAAATACTAGGGATGCATGAATAATACGTGCAGCTTTCCAGTTTCAAGATGGTACTTCTGGGAAGAAATTTGTTAAAATGAAAGCAGACCATTCAGGAGAAACCATTTTAGAGTTACCTATGTGCAAAACATCATTTGGATTTTGGCAAATACTCACAAAACTGAAATAAGTATTCGGTCAATATAAAACAGAAGCTTTGAAAGAAGCTCCTTATTATGTATGACAAGAATGCTTATCTGAGGTGAAAAAGAAGCACAATGGGATAAGTTTGAAATAAACATGACTGTACTTCAACTTACCCAACTATAAAATAGTATATAACAATTTACACAGCAAACATATATTGGCCCTAACCTTACCACAGCCTGACAGTAATTCCAGACAAAATACTCAACCCCACCAACCCTCCCACACCAAAGCAACCCTCTCCCCCCCCAAAAAAAACCCCGGACAGGCACCTGTAAGTTTAAAAAGACAAAATTTTTCAGGTGATGCAATGCTATACAAAGCATCCAACACCACAAAACCATAAAAAAGTGTCAAATTAGAAAAGTTAAGCATGAGCCATGATACCCAGCTGATATTTGAGAAGTCTAGGAACTAAGTTTAAGAAACCGTGTAGGAACAAATGTCAAAAAACCTTGTTCATTCCAGAAACAAAATCTCGCTTGGAAGACAACATACGGAAGTATGAAGAGTGGAACAGAACTAATTCCAAAATGTACCTACTGATTCTCACTCAGGCATGAGAGCAGGGTGCTAAACACAGCAAATACAACAAATACTCAAGACCCACTGAAGGTGCATGAGATTCCCACCTCCTCACTGTCGGCATGTGGGTGGCTGAAGTGAAACCAGAGGGAGAGTCACTACAAGGCTGGTACTTGGTTTTTCCTCTGCAAAGAGGGGCGGGAAAGAGTAAATTGGTTTACAGATATCTAAGTGTAAAGCTTACAGAACTACATGTTTAGTCCAACTAATAAAAAGTCTCTTCTCCAAAGAGGTGACATTCATATCTAACTACTCAAGTTCTACTTGCGTGACATTTAAAGACAAAACAAAACTTATTTTACCATGATGTCAAAGTTTACAGTCTTATCCTGCCTCCATTTCACTCCAGCACGAAAATCTCAAAATACTGCCAGAAAAAGAAGATAGGCAGAGAGGTATCTTTCAATACTGTTACATTGTAGGATTATAATATGCACAATGTATTTTGTAAAAATTATATGGAATTTCCTAATTAGAAAAACAATACATAAAAGATTATTTAAGAACATGTTTATTTTTTTCTCTAGTATTGCTCTTTGTTTTCTCTCTCTTTTCTTTTTCTCTTTTTTTTNTTTTTTTTTTTTTTGGAAAGTTATAATTGTGTATAATCAATAGGCATTTTAAAAATATAAAGTCCAAGAACTTTTCGGTATCGTATTAATTTCTGCAGAAATTAATTTACATAGAATATGACTTGAAGTCTCACGGTACGCGTGCAAAGCAATTGTTATTATCATAAGTGGGGAAAAAGAGTCATGGGGTAGACAAGATGGGTTTTGTTAAGCCTTTTTTTCTTTTTCTCCAAGGATTTCGATTTTAAAGTGTTGGAGTAAGTTTCTGACTAAACAGAGCAAAAGATCAATATTCTTTGGCTTTCATGGTAATAAGTTAGGCAGGTTTAGGGAGACTACTTTAGGGAGAAAAAAAAAAAAACCAACAGTATTTAACACTTCATTTTTAGGGTTAAAGCCTTGGCTTTCCAAACAAGCTGAGTCTTTTGGCCTAGCCAGAAACTATACTATATTTAACATTATTGTGATTTTGAAAAGTAAGTAGATCAGCAACGAGGACATACCAAATAAGTATAAATTACAATTTTATCACAGAGTTAAGATATGCATATCTGAAATAGTAGTGTATTGCTCCATTTCAGTTCTGCTGTGAATATTTTGATACCAACACAGCTCCAATGTAACAGCCTCAACTGTTTTTCCTTTCCAAAAGGTTGAGTGAATTTTGTACTTTCCCCGCTATACAGCCGTACACTTTCCAAGAACTCAGGGTTGCCTTTGTATCACTGCTGCTGCTATTCCACCACTGCGTTCCTGAAGAAACAAGAGCTGACAGCGACAAATGTTTGCTCAAGTCTCCGTCCTCATTAATATCTGCTGAAGAGTTGTGGGGAAAAAATACCTTTGTCATTGACAGACTCTCAAAAGCCTGAAAACCTGTTTAAAACAGAACACCAAGCATTTCATTAAGAGGGCTATAGAAAATGCAGAAAGACATTACACTAAAGCTCTTCACTGATAAGCAATAGCTTTGTGTGGTGCTGGTTTACAGCAGAACCACTCCAGGCATCCCAAGGACTGCAGGACCAGGCAGATCTGAGAGCTGAGCCAAGACGTGTGATGCTCTGGCCTGTTTTTGAATTCTCAAGAAGGTCCACTGGTGTATAAAACACAGAGATGATAATTTAAGTACATTAACTTCAAATCATTAAGGAGCAAACAATGACCCTCCAACCCAGAAAACACAACACTTCTTTTTCGAAGAAAAAATTGCCATGGAGATGGCAAATACAT
Organism: Pampusana beccarii; assembly: GCA_013399365.1. Lineage (NCBI taxonomy): Eukaryota > Metazoa > Chordata > Aves > Columbiformes > Columbidae > Pampusana > Pampusana beccarii. The sequence goes on along the minus strand of VWYH01011297.1, from coordinate 63,575 downwards.
TTACAAGAGCTCAATAATCAGCCACGGAAGGAAGCAGAAGTCTTGCAAAAAACAAAAACAAAAAACCCACACACAAAACAAACAAACAAACAAACAAAAAAACCCAAACCACACCTATGGCCTCATTCTCCTCTGACCACTCTCTCTTCATCTTCAGCAGAATCTGCAGGCTGCATTGTCTCCTTTACAGATCTTAAGAAATTACTAAACTCAGCTCAGGTTTCCAGATCAATGTTAGGTGACCTGTAGCTACCACTCCTTTTTCTGTCTATGCTCGCACTATTAATGATACATAGAACAACGGATCACTCAGCAAATCACAGCCGATCTTCACTGTCATATAATGTACATCTTATAATTCTATTATGGTATTGGTCTCTAGCCTCCCATTTAGGTCTTCTCTTACATTGAGCACAATAATCCTCTTTTGCCCACCATTCACAGTTGAATTTCATTGCTGAAGTTTGACACAGCAGATCACATACTAGGAGAATGGCCATAAAAATAAACTGCAATTTGGGAATGTAACATTTAGCGGAAGACTGAAATGCCACAATCACTATCCTAACATATGACAGAGGTAATTTCTGCTGTACAGTGCCACAAAGCAAAAGAGAAATCATATCCTGAACAGCATTAATGCATGAAATATGGCCCAAGCAGTAGAACAGGGCAACTGTATACTCTCCCGTATAGAAAAGCATAGAAACAACTCTACAGGTCAGACTAACTGTCCATATAATATATGAACCTCCCTCTGTTGCCCCCCAAAAGAAGATGCCTTAGGAAGATACATGACAAGTGTGCTGTGACAGTCCCCTAGAACCCTTTTCCAACCCCTAACAAACTGCATTTCAATGAATTCCTGACATAGGGTTTCTTTACATTTTATAGCCCTGATGGGTTTTTCTTACTGATGAAGTGTCCTGCTGCTTGTGAAGCTCCAGTAAAGTATTTGCTGTTTCAAGAAGCATGAAGGTTCAATTTTCTCATGGCTGCTTTTCTTTAGTTATTTTTTTGTTAGTTTTTGCTTGCTGGTGCTTTGAGTGTTGTAAAATACCATGATGCACGGGAACAGTTTTCTAACAAATGAGAAGAGTACTGAATAGTACCCAGTTGAACACAAAACACTGTAAGATATGTTCTCTTAATCAAAATTGAAAGAGGAAAACATAGCCTAAATGACAAATGTGAACATTATGCAACGAGAGATGATTGTAACAACCTTTCTGCAAATTACAGAACCTAATTGTACATCATTGCCCAGATAATGTAAAAATGCTCTAGAGAGATCCACAAAATAAACAAGATTATGATTCCTCTCAGAATGAGGCCACAGACTTGTACATTAGTCCTTGGTCATTTGGTTAAAACCAGAAAGTGCTTTACAGAGAGCACTGACTTGCACACAGCATCACAACGTGTAGACCATTACTCACCCTTTTGTTTGCAACATCCAGCCTACTGCAAGTAGGCACCCTTGCAAAATTTAACACAACAGTAGGTGGATATCGTTCTGCCTAAGTGTCATCCTAAGAGGTCCAGCAGTAAAACTTAGCTGGGCAGTAGGAATTTAAGGAGACTTAAGGATGAGCTTCGAAGTTCACCAGGCCTCATTTTGCTGGTAAGAAGGGAAGGGATAGTAACAGTTATGACAAGGTACCTTGTACCTGACTAGGGAATTATCCTGCTTGTCTCTTACAGTGTTCACAGGGTTTAACACTATGGGGCTCCCTCACATAGGTAATGTGGCTCATCAGACACTCTCTGCATGTGTTCTGGAAGGTGCTCATCCCCAGCGGATGTGAAAGCTTGGCACAGCTTCAAAGAACTGGCATGTACTTCAAAAATTAAGCAAGCTGTTAGACCAGTTTTCTCTAGTCCGCTCTGTATGACCAGCCTCCATAACGGAGGACAGCATCCAGGCAGAGATGCTGGAATGGTGCACAGCAGATTATTTGCACTGGATGTGGCTTAAAGAAGAAAACTGAAAGGAATAAGAAAAAATATAGACCAAGATGCAGAGAGAGTAATCAGAAGTAATCAAAAGTAAGAACTAAGAGAGATAAAAAACACTTTGAGAGAATAGGGACCAAGCAAAAAGCAAAGAATCAGCTTTAAGAAACCATGGGTTTGATTCGTTCGCCTTCCTGTAGGCATCTCAGATGGCACAGGATGTCTCAAACATCTCTGTGCAGGTGGCAAACATGACACAGGACCTGTGGAAGCATCTCCCGCAATAGCAGCTTGAGGCGAGGCAGGATACAACTCAAACAGCCTATGTGTAGGCAGCTGAATTGAGCTAATATCATAGCAGTATCTACAACCCTCAAACTTTTGAGCATTCTTTTTCCTCACAAAATCTTTCAATGCAATACTAGTTCATTCCTTGCTCACTTTAGCATTGGGGAAACAAGGTACAGGAAAAGCAAGTATCATCTACACCAAGTTCAGAGGAAATTAATCACAAGAAGGGCACCCAATCTGACTATTCCAGACTAGCATCTCAACCTCTGGGCCATCCTCCTGTGAAAAGGAATTTCATAGCACAGAAATCTGCTGCATTCAGATTATCTGCACTAGAGCTATACAGAAGAAGAAGAGTGAACAAAAAGGCATCCTAAAGAACTGGAAAGACAATCTGTTTGCCCTTCTCTGGCTATTGTTGCTCCTGCACTTCTTGAAAAGATTGATCACTTCTGTTGGTTGAACAAGAGCTAAATTTAACTGCCTGCACAATTAGCAATAATATCCTCAGCTGAATTTCTGTGTCCTTTACAGCATCCCAGATAAATCAAAGTGCTACTCTGCTGAATTAATAAAAAAACCCTGTCAGTTGCTGTTACTCACCTGGTCAAAAAGTACCTGGATGGCTTTCTAGCAGCGACCAGAATGTCTCAGGCTTGTAGAAGTGAGCTGTGCATCCAGGCTCACTTACACTTTTCTCATTACATTTTATTTCCCTCCCTCTTAACCACCTCCTCTACTTTCTTACTCCCCTTTGGCCTGTCCTCTATACTTACTGTTGAGCAGACACTATCCTTAATACTGCTCCCTCCAAAAACTAACAACAATGGAAGAAATGTGTTATTTACTGGCCTGATAACGTTTCACTCTGTTTATGTGACAACTTCATTTACTTATCTTCTGTTCACTTTTGGCTGTATTTGGGCTGCAAGATTTTCAAAGCAAGAGACCATCTGATCCTTTAGCCCTTTACAGCAAAGGGGACCACAATCCTGATTCGTTTGAAGATAGTACCAAAAAGCTGTGATTAATAATTTCTCTTCTGATGTTTACATTCACTTTTTGACTAGCTAGTTCTTTTACTGTTTATTTACTTGATACTCCTAGTCCTTAAGAACTAGAAAAAAAAACTAAAGCAGACACTTGAAAAAACTTATTTCACCATATTTTCAAAGCATAAAAAGTAGCATTGAATCAAATGTAAAAGAATAACCATTGACAAAACTTTAATTATTGAAATTACATGTGGACAATTATAAAAAACGAATAGATTGCCTATAAAGAGCTTTTTAAAAAATTGATTTCCGAGATCTTATCAATATAACATTAAAATAAACTATAATACAAAGGCATTTAGCACAAAAAACTTTTAAGCTGGAAGCAGCCACAATGCAATAAACTATTCTGTCTCCTGCACAAAAAGGCCACTAAAGCCCATCCTTGCACAAGGTGCCTAATATACTTTATCCTACCCTAACCCTCAGCAGTGATACCTGACAGAGAGATATCAAATATAAAATTGTAATTTATCTGTGGCTACTGTAGTTTCATTTTCTTAATTAAACATTCAAATTCTACCAGGAAAAAGACAACTTTGTCCTTTATAGACTGTCTCTCTGGATTTATCACAGCAAATATGTGATACTCTTCGTGTCTGCTGGGAGTCAAATAAAAATAATCAAGCAAAAAGCTTTTCAGTCACAAGGCCAAAATAAGGATCACATTCAATGTAACAGACCTTGAATTTAAAAGTGCACATGAATCTCCCACTGTCTATTTCCACAGGATATATATAGCAGACTCTTGATGACTTTATTTAGCTATGATGATATGCTTTCAGTGGATCAAAGACCTTAAGGAAACCAGGCTTTCACTTTAAGTAGTGATGCGTTTCAGGCTATTTCTCCTTAGATTCACATTGCAGTACCCAATTTTCTGTACTTGGGTCTACGACCCAGTAGCATGATATCCTCTTGGTCTTGATTAAAATCAAGCTGAACACATTTATGATAAAAGAAATGGATTTGGGCACTAAGTAGATAAAGAGTGTTAGTGGTAATACATAATGTCCCCTCAGTAAAATGATATGAAGTCAGTAAGTCTCATTAGATAGCATTATAGATATCTCCAGGTTACTTTGCATCACAAAAGACAGACAAAGGGTAATTTACAAATGAAAGTAATTTCTTCAGTGTCGAAGAAGAACCAGATGAAAGTGTTTAAAAAAAAATCAGAATTGCTGGGGAGAAAAAAAAAATCAGATTTAAAAGAGATATTTTGATTTGACATAAGTTTTTTCTAACGGCTCCCGGTGAGATTATAATTGACACTCTTAGACCTAAAATTACAGTCATACCAGTAACTGTGCAGAGATAAAGACAGAGACAAGACTACAGCCAGTCCTGACACTGGTAATTAACAGAGCTCACACATTTCTCATTGCACAGCCTCAAAGAGTTAACAAATTAATTTATTTTCCTTCCACTTCACCATTACATCCACAAGACAGGCTGCTAGTGGTTTTATGTCTTATGAATTTGGCTTCTAAATTAATCCATATGCTCTAAGTAGCAATACAGATGCCTAATCCTGACTGCCTCCTCCAGTCTGAGCTGTGACATTTCCACGGATACCCTTACTTCTTGAGAAAGGTATCGGCTCAGGCTAGAAAGAGATGCCCAGGTCGGGTCCAGCATGCAGTGAGGTGCAGATGCTGCCCACTCTGAGGCTCCTTCACGTCCAGCAAGGATGGGATTTCTCTCTGCAGACTCAGGGCATCGTTCATTACAGGACTGATATAGTGGAGCGCCGGGGAAACGAAAACAAAAGTTTCCAGCGTGGTTTGACGGCTTGCCAACAGCATATTTCACCACCTGTTAAGACAGTCTCATGTCATGCCGCACATAGCAACGTGGAACAGGAAAATAACTTCGTCTAGTACTTCGCAAAACATTTTCCAGATTGATGTTCATCTGTGGAGGAATTTACTGTTTCTTCATAGATCATGAATATATTGCACACTAAATACCAGTGATGTGCCTGGCATGGCAACATTTGTTGCTCTTCACCTTTGGGATGCTCCAGATCTCTCTCCTCATCTAGAGGCAGATGATGACACTGACATAACGCTTCTAGGCGAATTCACCCCTCTCTAGATGGAATGATACACAAGTTTGTTTCAAAAAATTGAGGAGATTATCCCCTAACAGTGTGAAAAATTAGGTAGAGCATATACACTTATTTCCACTTATTGGAAGAATTTCCAAAGGCATATTCTCATAACAATCACAAATAACCCCAAGACCAGCTCTATAAAGGAATAATTAAATGAGCATAATATGGCTAGCATTATGTGCTAGCGAGATATTTCTGAAGAACATTACCAGTGTTCCTTCTCATTGCTTTTTAGAATTATTCAGCATTTTTGCACAACTGAAGGTCACACAGGACCTCACAATATCAAAGTATTCTAAAGCTGCTCAGCTAACACAGTATATTTCTACTTTTCTCAATAATTGCTGCTACGGATAAGCTTGCCTGTTCTCAGGAGTTTATGTGCACCACTTCTTCAAGCTGACCCCAAGTCCTGGCCTTTTAGCTATTGAAAAGGAAAAAAGCCCTGAATCGAAGCTGAGCTCCGCAAGGACTACCAGCAGTAGCGGTGTCAGCGCTCCAGCTCTGACACCCCGACTTTGCAGACGCTGCAGGCAAACGGGGCTTCATCCTCTCCCATGGGGATTGGGGATGAGTCTCCAGAACTGGCCCTCAGAGCTGCTGAATGTGGAAACAGATGTGGCGTTGCTCGGATGTAGAGCACTTGGTAGGGCCCGCTTTCCAGGGACGTCTTGTCTTCGCTGAGCAAACAGCAGTCCCGTTCTACTCAATGTGCCTCTGTAAAAACAGCACATTTTAAGAGCTCTCTAACAGTCACAGTTTCCAGGCAAAAAGGTGCCCAGAAGAAGACCCTATCCGAAGATGCTAGAACAGAAATGGGATGCAAGCAGCGCTTTACTGCAAGAGAAGTCACGTTCTTGTGGGGTTACTGTTCACTTGACATCACATTCTGATGCCTTTTAAAGGTCCTTATTCAGACAAGCACTGGGCCAGAGGAATGTGCCACAGTGAGAGCAAGACTAAGAAGGAGAAAGAATTCAGAATCTGAACAAGTGACACTTTCAACACAGAGGAAGGGTTAAGACAGGTAAGAAAAAAATATCACAAACTCGGTAGGTGGAAGGAAATTTAGAAAACAGCACTTCTAGAACTGAGACAAAATAAAGTAACAGTGGGATGCTGTGGCCATATAACCTGTTAGCGTAGTCACCAAGGCCTGCTGGAGAAACAGCAGAAACAAAGACAAGCTTTAAAAAAATATTTAAATAAATTAGAAGATTGTTATAATTCCTGCCTTCAGCCTACTCTCTTCTACATTGAGCAAATGCTGTGACTTCAATCTCCCCTCGTGGTCAAGTTTTCTTACGTTCTACTATTTTCTTGGCTTTTCTCTAGTTTGGAGGTAACTTTCTTCTCTAGTAATAATATGACTAAATTTAGAGTTTCCTTAAATTACTCTGGCTCTTTGAATTCCCTTTGTTTTTCCCATCTTTTCAGTGGCTTTGAAAATCAGTCATATGTAGGAAAATTATTAGAATAATACTTGATGTATTTTAAAATCAGTGGTAGAAAGAAACCAGCTTACATGTGGAAACGGATCTGAAAATGGTATCGGACATGAAAAAGCAGCAAAGGAGATTAATCCACAACAATTTGATATTCAGAGCTAAATCCTATTAAAAACAAAAACATAAACATAAAATAACACACTGCACACCTCTCATCAAAAATATATCCATTCCTCAGTGCCTCATGACATTTGGAGCTCAAACGTACAGTCCCTCTAAATACTCCTGTCTACCATGATCACCACAGCAAGTGACCATCTCCCAAGCACCTCTTACAATCTCTCCAGGATTAAATTATAACACCTCTATTTCTACGGGGAGGAAAGCAAGACACAGAAATTGATTAAGCAGCTGTGCCAGCCTGTAATTAATCACACGATATGCCAAAAGGAGAGCTCTAAACTGAACACGTAGATGTAGTGCATCGACACCATACCTATACAATCCTCTCTCTACAAATGTTGAGCAACACAAAGAACTAAAAAAGCATGTATAACACAGTACAAGTATACAAAAAGGTCCAAATCTTGATTAGTTTAGTGAGGTAATTAGATTTGTGCATCTGAATGTGTGAGAAAGATGAGCAGGATTAGTTTCTCTATCACTCCCCAAAATAAAGTGATACATATGGCAACGATTACTTAATATTGTCTATCATACCTACTCAAGCTGTCATATTCCTTGTAGCAAAAAAGTTAGAAGTCAAAGATACTGGTGCAAAAACAAGTAAAACAAAGCTTACTGGGAATATTTATATGAGCATAAAGACTGAATTGATTTTTTTCCGTTGTATCAAATTCAGTCCCTGGAATTTTCAGCTGTGTAAAATAGCTCTGTAGCAGGTAATTTCTTAACAAAGAAATTTTTAAAGTGATTTTTATTATATGCTTTTACAAAGGATGCTTTTCACATAATGAACAATAGTGGTTTTAAAACTCAAGCAGAACTGTAGGCATTTATAAAAATATATTTAACCTCTGGCAGTTACTAACAGATCACAAATGTACCATAGTCAAAATATTTTGTTCATTTATAGGAATAAAAAGGAGTTTTTCGAGGAATACAGAAGTATTTGTCACCCACAGGTACTGAAGTATAATTTGACAAGAGCACTTTAGGAAGTGCATGATGTTCTTAGGTGTCTTTAAAAAAAAAGAACAAAAAAACCCACATTTTTTTTAAATTTAGATTTATAGAGACATTGTTTCTGACTAAGAAAGAACCCTCCATGCACGATAACAGCGCGGGAGCTCGTGTAATGGAATAACTAAAGCTGCAGGGATAAATCATCTGTCCAGGGATGTTTATATCAAGTATCTCCAGGATTCCCTTGACTGTGCAAGACTGTAACTTTAATGATGTAAATCCCTTCAAAACCAATGGGATTAATCCCTTAGAGGGAACTATGCTGTGGTGTTTAGGCCTTGGACCACATGTAGCAGAATCAAAGCCCAGCAGTCTCATTGGAGGGAAAATCCAGCCTGACGCCAAAGACTTCCGAGCATTTACACTTAAGGTGAATATTCTGATTGCCAGATGCCTTACGCTGTTGCAAGGTAACGTGAAAACAAGACCTAGGACTTTTGAGTACAGCAATAGAAATTGATCCAAACAACAACTCTATACAAAGCAAGGAATTTTCCTTAAATCTGGAAAATGTAGACTGAAAACAGATCAGGGATATGTGGCATAACTCCGCAGTAAAATGGAAGTGACCCCCACTTGTGACTCTCTGCTTTGCCTGCCTGTATGGTGCAGAAAGCTCTCCAGTTTGCACCCTAAAATGTGCTTGAACTCCCTGATCTCTAAAAGTCCCCATCAGCTTGGACAGAAGCATCACTCTTTATAACCAAATAAAATTGCTCTCTTTATCTGTTATTCGTTAGCTAGATGCTGTGAAGCATCATATCCTGAGGATTCGTGAGAAGCTTGATGAAATGTTTTATAGAAGCCAAGGTGAAGACTGCTACCAAGTCAGGCTCACTTTCATGTAACATATCTATATAACACCCAACTTAGGGCAGCAAAGTATTTATCATAGCTGATAATCAGATCTGCCCCTAGAAAGCCAGCTTTCTGCTCAAGGGTAGAAGGTATAGATGGCTGGCTGCTGAGGTATGCAGAAGAAGGGATGGCTACAAAAAGGCTGAAAAGGAAGCATATGCACCCTGCTCCAAGGTGTGCAAACCCTTTTCCTGCACATAATTCTGAATTACTATAACACAGGAGAGGAGTATTACAGACCTCCTCCTGATTCAACATACCTATGAAGAAGTACTTGTGCTTCAGTCTGAATCTCAGCGCTTCCTCATCACTGAATTCTACCTCCCCACTCTTTTCTTACACAATGATTAGGATGGTACTTGAAAGCAGCAACTCCCAGAAAGACTATGGCTTCCAGGGAAATAGACAATTATTTTGAGAATCCTCTTATCTACTATAGCAGTAACAAAATACTCTAATAGAAAGATTTAATCCATTCCACAGCAAAAAGTCCCATAATAGCTGGCATCTAGAAGTTGGGGAATTTAGTCAATACTTTGCTTCTTTTATAATTTATCTCTGAATATTAGACTACACACTATAAGATGCAGTCTATTAAATTTTGCCCAATGCTTATCTCTGTACAGACAGTGAGATTGCTCATTGAGTAAAATGATTGCAGTTCTCTGTGGGGACAGTGGGAGAAAAAAAAAAAAAAAAAAAAAGAAAAATAATGGTACCTACATCTACGAATTTTTAGAAACAAAAGTCTTTTAAAGGCCTCCACAATCCATCAGTCAATGGGATCATGGCATATCCTTTGTCCAATCGTGTTTATGGGGTAAAAAGACCCTCCAGGTATTTGCGATGATCCAGTTGCTTACCCTGCAGGTGGTTTATACCATTAGACTATGGACCAGAGATTTTAAAAGGCTGATAGGCCAGTTTTTTCCCCGTGAGGGAAAAGGTACCAAGTTGTTGGTGTTGTAGACTGGACTTTCCCAAGTTAACTAATCACTGCTTTGTTCACAAAATGCAACTATTGCAGTATTGCTCCAGCACCCAGTTTCCTTCTAAATAAGCAGGATTTGCTGCCTTTCAGCAAATGCTTCAGTGATGTTTTAGTTACTGCTGAGCAGCGATGACATAGTGTCAAGGCCTTTTCTGCATCTCACCCCACCCCACCAGTGAGTAGGATGGGGGTGCACAAGAAGACAGAGCTGGGAGAGCTGAGCCCAACTGACCAAAGGGATATTCCATACCACACGATGCCATGCTCAGCATATAAAGCTGGAGGAGGAAGAAGAGAGTGATGACATTTGTCTCCACAAGTAACGGTGACGTGTGACAGAGCCCGGCTTTCCTGGAGATGGATGAATACCTGCCTGCCCCTGGGAAGCAGTGAATGAATCCCTTGCTTGTGTGTACAGCTTTTGCTTTACCTATTAAACTCTCTTCATCTCAACCCACAAGTTTTCTCACTTTCACTCTTCTAATTCTCTTCCCCATCCCACTGGGGGTGGGGATGAGTGGGTGGCTGCGTGGTACTTAGTTGCTGGTTGGGGTTAAATGGTGACAGATGCCCACTGTAATCACAAGGTTATAAACCTGCAAGGCCTTCAGGGGATGAAGCATCCATGGGTAAGTCTGCCCAGGTATATATATACATATACACAGCCATATATATATGGCATATATATACAAACGTGTGTGTGTCCAGTTGCACACTTTATAGATACATAGAGATATATATATATACGTATGTTTATAACCCCACACCTGTATATACACTCTCCAGTACACTCCAACCTCAAACAGGCATTCAACCCATGGTACTAGAGTTAATCCAAGTTAAAATCCTGGAAATGTGTAGTGTACCAACTCCTCAACATCTACTGTTTTGATCTAGAAATAAATTGTTATCAGTTCACTTCCCTTGCAAAGGTAGACACAGTCCACTCGCCATGGACTCCAGGGAACTGATAAAGATAAAACTGATAGCGCTCTGTGCCATGTTACCCTGAATGGGAGAGTTTTGAAGTCAATCTCTCCTTCAGGGGGGTACATCTGGGTGGTCTGGCATAAATTAACACCAGCTTACATAGCACCTGTGCTACAAATAGGTGGTATAGCCACACTCAAGTCTCATGTACTCCAAGAATGTCTAATTTTGGAGGTGGTTTGGGTTTTTTTTTAAGCATTAAAAAAAAAACCATCTTAAATCAGCATGTAACACATAACCATCATTGTGCTTGTTCACCTGTTTTCAAAGACTCTATAGAAGACCATTTTTTACACATACTTTACGTTACAACTGATATGAAACAGTTAAAAGAAAAATATAAATATTAAAATAGTATCATTTAATTGTAAAATACTTAAAATCCTAACACTACTTTTCCAAGTATCCTTGAAATATATAATTTCTAAAGAAAAAATCCATTAATATATACATAAGGTTCAAGTCAATATACTCAACTGACCAAAACTTTTTTAAAATCCTGTCTGTATCTGTCGTGTTTATCGGACTTCCTTTTACAATGTGAAAAAACTCCATTTGCACCGAAATCTGAACCATGGCATTAAGGAAGTGTAACATCATCCAGTACCACAGTACAAACCTATTCTGTGTCCATTAATAAATTAGAATGCTGTGGGAAAATAAAGCAGGAAAAGCTTTATTTAAAACACATTATAAACTCAAGGAATCAGCTGTTAGGGGGAGTAATTTTACAGATGTAATGTCCTAATTCTTAATAGCAATCCCAGAGCTAGGAGACAGAAACCTTGAATTGACTTATGGCCTATCCCGTTGTCATCTAAACTACAAACATACATTAAAATCTGACGTTTATTTTAGATTTCATGTCATGCTGACTGATAAAATTTCAGGACAAGATTTTTATGTCAGCACTCCTGGTCTATTCATGCCCTCTCCACTGTAACTTCAATGCGAGTCATGCTAATTTAGTCCACGCAATATTCTTGACTGCTATGATTCCTGTAGGCCTGCAGGTAAATTGGATGAAAACAAAGGCAGGTGATTATGTGAGGTATTCCCAAACTGCACCACAGTGTTGAGGCGAAGAACACCCACAAGATGCAACCTAAAGGCTGCCTGAATAATGATACTGCTCCTCTGAGGGCAGCTCTTGCCAAGTTACCCACAGGCTTCTGTTCATAAAACCAAGGGCTCTACACCAGAAGCTCATAATATGCAAAGTAATAACAGGACATAGTTATTATTCTTAGTTCTGTGCTTTATTATACTTTTTTTTCTTTGGGCGCTGAGTTTTATGCTCTAGATATAAACCAAGATTGATAACCACAATGGAAATCCCAAATGCTGCGAGAGATCTCATCAGTTATTCAGTAGATGCCATTGCTTCCTCAAATTTAAATTAATCCCAGCACCTTAGCAGGTTGCTAGGAGGCCATCAGAGACGCTACGCTTTCTTAAGAGTAGCAAAGCTAAATCATCTTAGTCACAGGTATTGATCACAGCATATTTTTCACAGCAGTAAGAATAAAACCATTCGAGTTGTTATGTTCTGCCTTTCTTAACTTTCTCCTTCACTTCCCATATGGCATGTTCCTGCCCTCAGCCGTTGTCAGCTCTGCTATGGGCCGTGAGGCATTTGCCACATCCTTCAAAAGGAAACTGCATTTCAGTAGTGCCCAAAATGGTTTCTGCATGAAACACCATGGTCCTCATGGACGATAAAAAAATATAAATGCAAAGCTGTGTGATTAATGTAAGACTGCATGATTAAGTGCAAGTCACTGTGATTAACAGCGCTACAACATACTAGTCCTCTGCTTTCTCTTTCCATAATTAACTTAATTGATTCTAAATCTGCTCTGAAATTAGGATGACGCTATTTAAAGCAAAGTTTTCAGATCCAAAGTACCATGTTGGTACAGCATTTCTCGTTCCAACCTTTATTCTGAAACAAAGTAGTAAATAGCTAAATACGCATCTGTGAATGCCTGAAGATCTTAGTGTCACAGTGGCAGATTCCTGGGGAAATCACTGCACATGGATTACAACATTGGTCTAAATATAAATGTTTCAGAGATTTCAGGGTCATGTTTGGCCAAGAAAAAAATAGACAGTTTTACCACAGTGATACAAGACTCTTTATGCATACGGACAAACAAGATTTTTAACTACCAGGTATAAAAGTAGTATTTGAAGGTATATGAAATTTATTAAAAATTCACAGACCAGATGAAGAATTTCACAACCCCTGGAGAAAGACAGGCAAGAATCCAGCTTGGGTGATTAGAAATCAAGTAGACAGACTGCTCAAAGCAACATTCTTCTAAAAAAAACAGTTACCCTTAACAGGAGTCAAGCTTGGTCACCCAAGAAGTTATGGTGGTTTTTTTGTTTTGTTTTTTTGTTTGTTTGTTTTCTTATGACCACCTTCCTACATTCACCAGGCTGCCCACACAGTGGGAAAACACTGACAGTCCACTAAAAGGTGACATTTGCTGCTGCAGGCAAGGCTGGGTACCATTCTGGGCTCCTCACTCATGTGGCATCAGTTTTGCTGCACACACATCACTGTGGGCTCAGAGCCTTACGTAGGGGCATCAAGGGACCTTCCCATTGGTACCTCTCCCCCTCGCCCTGCTGAGCAGGAGCCCCTCATCACAGCACCCACACTCAAGTATTCATAGCCCAGAACAATAAAGAGAATCAGTGGAACAAAGACTAGAAATATAAAAGAGATTCCAAGAGCTGCTGTCTTTTTCCTTTTTTGACCTTATTTTCTTTTTTCATTTGTCTTTTTTTTTTTNTTTTTTTTTTTTTTTTTTTTCATTTTATTACATTCAATGCAGGACACTTCAAATTGCAAGGCACCTCAATGTCTAGTTATGGACAGAAAAACCTCATCTTTAGATCAGCTGGAACCCTTCAGCCTGTTCAAAAGCTATAACATCTTTTGCCAGTTTTTGATGCCATGATATAAACTACACTCAAAAGGATTTTTCTACCGGTTTCAATTCAGTACACACTGCAGTAAGACTTACTTTAGATAACCAAGCATGAAAGAACTTAATAGTCTCTGTGAGCACAGACTTTTAACAAGGGTTAACCTGAACCCAACAGGGTCACCCTGAACACTTCCTTTAGAAAAATTACTATTTGAGAAACTTTCTTCCCTCTGAACTGTATCGTTCCAAATCAGAAATCTAGAAACTCATGCACAGCTTTCAAATAGCTGAAGAAACTTAGCAATAGCTGTCATGTGAAAGGTAATGAGTTTAATTGTTCAGAGTTGCCACTTCATATCTTGTCTAACTTTAAATAAATATATATGCCTCAAGACAGTGGAGGGCCAGAAGCAAGCATTGTATACACTATATGTAGCAAAGGATAGGGCAGCAAAACTCCTCTTGCCCTTTGTACACCAACAGTGCTGAAATTTCTCCCAGACCTGTAGGTCCCAGATCTCCTTCTGCAGTCACAGTTCCTCCCTTCTCTTTTGGTGAAGTACTATGACATACCCTAGATCAAAGATAAATATGCTGTCACATGTCAAGCAAATCACACACCAAAAAAAAAAAAAAAACCCAACCCAAAAACCAACACTTTCTCTGTCTCTGAAATACAAGGACAGAACAATTTTAATTAAGTGAAAGAAACATGATGGATACGACGCTGCCCCACAGTCCCAACCCACACAGTTGCATGGCTGTGGGTTTTAATCTTTTTCTGTGGGATCCAGAGAATCTGATCTGTGTACGCTGCACAAAGAGGCCATTACACTGACATCTCCAAATTTTAACTGGAATTTGAGGTGAGAGCTGAGCAATTCAGGCATGAAATTCTTTTGAGAACAAGTAATCTGTTTAGTCAGCCGCTTCCATGCAGTTAAGTAATCTACACAAGAAACTGAGCAAAATCCATAACTAAGGATAATCAGAATTCCTCTATTCAAAGCTGGAAATTATTTTTTATCATCTATCTACAAGGTTTGCACTTTTGAAGTCCACTTCTGCTAAAATTGACCTTTTATTCAAGGAGTGTAGCTTCTGTGTGATTAAATTCATTATATAAAAACACCTCCTGACTTAGCAGAACAATTTCCAATACCTTTCAAGAAGCATGTCTAATGTTGGCCTTCAAAATATAATTATTATACCCCATTGTGCTAGAATTGCTGTGTCAATAGAGATCTGGAATGTGTTTTACAAGGAATTCACCCATAGATTTTGAGAAAGAAATTCTGGTTTAAAAGACTTAAGAAGGAACTTAAGCAAGAACTTAATTTAAATCCTAGATTTGGGGTCATGTATGCTGACATATCAGACCAGGAAAGTTTTTGCGGCTTTTTTTTTTTTTTTTAATTGTAAATTGAGACACTTTACCCTTGAGAAGTATGGTGAACAACTGTGACACTTCTATAATGCCTGTCTTCGCCAGACTAACCCAAATTTACGAGATTTTACATGTAGAGGAGAAAAAAAATAGATATGGGAGAATATTACTGAAACACTGAAAGCACATCTGGGTATACAATAAAACCTCTATTATGTATTCTCAACATTTATTGGGTAATTTACATGACCTTCTTTGCGGTCATCAGATTAGAAGGATCCTCTGATATTTCTGTAGTGCTTGAGCTGCTATCAGAGCAGTGTGTCTTCATTTTCTTAATCTTTTTCTTAGAGCTCAGATAAACACTTCCCAGATGATAATATAAACCGATAGGAAGATGCAGTCGATTCTGTAAGAAAAAACGAACTCTTGGAAAATAAATGTTGTGGGACCGAAGCATCTGTTCGGTTGTTTTTCCTCCTTGAAAACGGGCTTTTTTTGTAAACGCACATTTTTTAATGAGGGTGCTCATCCGGGGTCCGCTGCTGCTCTGGTTCAGCTCCTCTGCAGGGAACGGTTCTGCTGATTCACAGTGTCCCTGGGCAAGGTGAGTCCCGTCGCTGCCCCCTCAGGAAAAGGCTGAGCACAGGAAAGGAAATCCAGGCTCCCTGTCACCGCCTGAGGAAGCTGAGGGAAAGAAGATGCTGCCAGAAAGAAAACCTGGGAGCAGCTGAACCCAGCTGGAAGCCCCTGCTGAAGGTTACCTGCTGCTTCGTTTGGTTTAATAGAGCACGGGGGAGCACCACGACAGACACATATTCAGAGCCTCCATGCACATGGGCATACCAGTGACCCACGGGGTGGAATATTTACACTGACTTTGGGCAAGAACATAAGTATTTTCTTCCTGAAAAAAAAAAAATGTACTGGCTGTACTGTTAGCAATATGCAGTAATCAGTTGATGCTCATCCATTAAATAAGATTTCTTATTAAAACAAAAAAACAAAACCAATTCCTGCTATTGCAAAGACCAGATTGCTGCAGAAAATTACAGTCCAAAAAAAACCCCAATTTTAAAAAATTTCTTAGAATTTTATTTTTTAATTATCCTGCTGTCAAATGTCTAAAGTTGTTGTTTGACTTAAAGGATTTGGAAGCTATTGCAGCAAATGAAGGAGGCAGATATGACAGCTAAATGAATGCCAGATGGCTTATCGAAAAGCATAAGTGTAGGGGGGTGCGGAGACACCAGGCCTGGGCGGACTTGTGTGGCTTTGCTGGAGTAGCAGCTGCATCCTGGCTAATGAAACCCCTCTTCAGCTCTGGTGGGCACACGAACATGGTTGTACAGCTCTGGGAGACACAGCCTTGGTATCACTGCACTGGTTTTTGGTTTTGCCACACAGGCACGCTTGCTTACAAATTTGGTTGAATTTTAGCAATAGGAATACTTGAAGAAAAGACTGGCAGCCATAAAAATAGGGGCAAGCTTACCCAGATACAAAAAAAAAAAAAAAGGGGGGGGAGGGGAACGGGGGAATGTATTGCAGCTTTCTGTGTTGTAACAGATTTAAGGAAATAACCATGACTGGGGTTTCAGCTGAGTAACCTTTGCTATCTCAGAAAATCATCTTTCAAGGCGCCCTTAACAGTACGGTGCACAGTAGAATTGTGAATCATGGCTTTGTGTGTTAAGAATCCCGTGGACTAAAAACAGTATAAGAAGTTACATCAGGATTTTCTGTCCTTACATAAATACTCCTGTGCAAGAGCAAAACACTGCATCAAGTCCCCGAGGAATTTCATGCGAGAAAAACAACACTAGTCAGCGTTTCTGAGAGAAAACAACTTACTCCCCCAAACTGAACACGCATACAGACATTAATCAGTGATGTGCAAGAGATGTGCGGCTCTGCTCTCTGCCCCTTTCCATCCACCTACAGCTGTGCTGTCACCACCTGTTTCCTTTCAAACATCCCCCTTCGGTTTTCTCTTTTATTCTGCACCAGCATCTCCAAAGTTTGTGGTTTCTTGCTCTGGCCTTCAAACAGAAGCTTTGCTCATGACCAGACACATTTTTCAGCTCCTGGTTATACATGCAGCTCGAACTTATCTTCCCAGTTTAAATCAAGTATATTTTTGGTTTGTACCAATAATTTATTTAAACTACTTGATAATGATTTTTAAAAGCTGCGTGACTAGTTTGACTATTTTTTAATTGATTAAAATTCATTTAAAAAAATGCAGTCTATATATAGACAAGGTGGTGAGCAACCACAGAATACAACAACAAAGAGTAATTCAATTTGGAGGTTAGCAAACCTGAAGGAAAAAATAATTGAAGAGCTATTTAAAGAATGCACTGAAGAAATAACTAATTCTAAGAAATTGCAATCTGTCCAAAAACATTAAAAGAGGAGATAATCAGATTAAATTCTGAAATATATATTACTTCCACAAGAATAATTCCTTCAGCTGTAACTGGACACCTGCTCACACTTCGCTATCATAATCTCCAGCAACACAGAGGTCTCCTAGCACAATCACAGCAGCAACTCCTGACTGGGAATCACTCCCGTATTTATGCAACAGAGGCAAAGATTTTCATATTCATAAGGCCTCTCCTGGGAATAAATCACAGGAGGCTCATATTTTTGGAGGTATAGCCTGCTACTGTTTAATCTAGCTAACTTGCAGGAGGAAATCTTGTCTTCGTGCTTTTCTAGTTGTGCATCTCTTGCCATATGGTCAAATAACCAACAGATTTTTGAGTAGGACCATGAAGACATCTATAAAAGGAAAAGACTTCAGTATCTGTCCCCCCCAACAATAATCAGTACATATTCCTAACAGTAGCAACTGCCTGATCTGGAAATTGTATTACAAACTGTGATGAAAACTTTAATCAAAGAATCGATTTGCATTGATTTTATATTTTCTGCACCATTTTTTTTTCTTCCTTCTCCTTCCTCTGAAGATGAGGCTATGAATAAATAAAATCAGGTCTTGAGGCTCTTTATCTGAATTTAGCAGACCTCAGAATGATCAAGGCTGGTTGGTTCATCATGCTTTCAAATCCTTGGTAGCAGCATATAGCTTTCCACTCTTCATTAACAAGTTATGAAGCACTAGCTGCTAGTTAATCACACAAAATGCTTATTAGTAGTGTGCAAATGAGTCGGCAGCAGCTCAGAGAAAGTAACTCATAATAAATAAAAAATGCTGCAGTTAAATTACCTCAGTTCTCCTTGTTCATCTCAACACTTTACTGCCTCGCCATTAAATAGTCTAAATTGCCCCTCAGAAAGCATTTCTTTAAATATAACCTCAACCTAGGGTAAACACAGGAGTATCTAAACCTCTTTAAAAGAGAATATAAATACACTACTGTTTGTTGGTAATGTGAATAGTTTGTCTATGTATTAGCCTTTCATATAAACTATATTTTTATAAATATTTTACATGTAATTACTTTCAGGGTACAAGTGATCAGTCTTTTTGAGGAATGCATATATAGTTCCTTGACATTTTTTCTTCTTTCATGTAAACCAAAATTTAACAAAAAAAGCTATCTGACAGGAACACAGCAAGGTGAGAGCAATGTCTCACAGGATGACGCACATGGGAGTCCGAAGCTTTGAGGCAGCATGGAAGGGAGGGCAGGGAACACACTCAGACCCATGACTCAAATTTACATGCTGTCAGATAATAGTTTTGCTCTCCGGGAATGTACAGAGAATTTGAGCCTATACTGTAAAAATTATACTAACCAGAGTATACCAGCAGCCATGTAACTCCGCTCCTATCTGTTTAGCCATGAATTGTAAGAATTGCTCAAAAAGATGAATTTCAATTTGAGTTTTCTTATTTGCCTAACAGCACGTTTCCTCTGTGCACAAGGAAGGGTGAACCTACCAAGCACGATGCAGAGCCACATGGAAGTATTTCAGCAAACCCAGAGACCAGAAACACGAGATCTTACCCCCACAGCACCATAGGTGCCCAGACACTTTTTCAGGGAGCTGGACACCAACCACTTGATGCTGCACAGGAGATACACTCAAACGGCCCAGTTCGCCTGCTTTATTAGTGCAGATGCTTCCTCAAAAGAAACCTTGAGTTAGAATCATTGCTTTAAATTAAAACTCACTGAACAATATGTCAAGGGCCTTAAGAAAAACAAACAAACTGAAATGCAATCCCAAGCAGGCATTAGGAAGGCACTCCTGAACTCCCATGTTTGGCACACACATCNAGGCATTAGGAAGGCACTCCTGAAATGGCACACTTGGACTCCCGTGTTTGGCACACACATATCACCAAGCACAACCTTGGACCACCAGTTCTTCTGGAAACAAGCATGACAGTATTGAACAAAGGCTGCCACGAAATCATCTGAATACAGTTTCAAAATCGTGTTTCCAGCCATGAAACTACTAGAGAAGCTTCAACACAAAGCTAAACCTTGGATGCTTTTAAGCTCCTGGAAAAATACTGATGGCAAGGAGCCAGATACATCAACTTTGTGATGCCAAGTAGAAAGAGCACATGACATGAGGAGAGCAAAGAAGGTGCCACTCTCCTCTTCTGTTTATCTCCACCAGCTCTAGGCTTGGCATTTCGCAGCTCTGATTTCAGGCACAAGAGAGGCACAATAGCCCACATAGAGCCAGACACCTCAGTCAACATTCACTGGAAGGTCAGCACTAACACGAGAATGAGTATCTGTACCTCAAAAATGCATCCCACCTCCTTATTTTCTATTGAAATCTGAATATTTTCTGGTTAAAAACAGAAAGAAAACTCAGATTAATCAAATCAATAAAGACTTGGACATTTGAAGAAAGGTATATAATATTATACAAACCACTTGCAAATGAATCTTCATTTGAAAATATCTGTGTACATAGTTGTTTCAAGATCATAAGATTCAAGATCTTATTCAGATGAGCTCTTTCAGTTTGACTCACTTCCCTTTGATGTTAAAAAGTAGCAGGGGAGAGAACGGCAAGTACTGTAATCTACACTGTAAATTAACACTTCTGATTATATTTCACACCACAGTAACATAAGACCCATGGTGTTTCTACACAAACCATTTCTTAATAGGTAATTGTTCCAGTTATGTTTACTATTTCCACCGTATTTCTATATAGCATTTTTATTCAATCTATTTTCCAATTCGGGATGAGGTCAACAGGATTACAGCGAAGTCAGAAGTATCTTATGAGTAACAGGGATCTGGGAAATAAATTTCATTTGTAGGGGACATGAGTCAGCAAGACCATACTGGGGTCAGCAAGTGAGCATGCCAAGTCCTTCCGCAAACTGGTACTGGAAAAACACGTTAGTTTAATGACTGGAGCACTTTTGCTAGTGGAGATCACAGCCATTTAGCACCTTTAAACATGGTGTCATCACCTGACTAGGCTGGCCCCCCATAACCACATTACTGCACTGCAGTTTAGTGAAGTGGCCTAGATACGTCAGGGCAACGTGAAACTCACTACAGACATGTATTTAGTAATCCATCACAGTTTTCCTCCACTTGTTTTATGGCCTTTACAACAAAGGGAGTATTTGCTCAACAACTGTCTCACTCAGCTGGCTGTGTCTATAGCTTATGCATTTAGGTGCATCCTGTTCCTGATGCCTACACACTCCTGTCTGGGAGTTACACATTCATCAAAATTAAAATGTGTTCCCTGGATTCAGGCATAACAATCAAGGCTTGAGAGCAAAACTGTGAGCGATCAACATGTTAAGTCATTCCAGCCTTGGCAGAAGACAATCTTCAAGAAATAATTCATGCTCAAAATAAATAATTTAGGGCTGTATTGCACCTTCGAGGTAGAGCCCTATCCTGGGAGTAGCCCACAGATACACCACCAAGCCTGGTGCCTTCTACAGCCTCCAAAGGTCTTCCAGAGCAGGGCAATACGATACCAGGTTTGAGCAAGCCCTTTTCTCCTTGTAATGGATCTGTAGCGAGAATCTCACTCACAGTCTGGATAACGCCAACATCCTGACATCAGCAGTGCCACCCTGCTCTGTGACAATGAGAGCGTATGCCACCTGCAAACCAGCCAGGCTGGCTTGTAACTGAAGAACAAGTACTAAGACACGCTACAATGTAGGAAGAAATAAATGTTATTAGAGTCTGTCTTTAAATGACAGAGATATTCTAAACGACAGAGTATTTTATGTTATTGTTTTATCCCTCTCCCCTCCACAGGAGCAGGGGAAGCTACAGTCTCCCTGCAGATGTTCACAAATCTGTGAACGTCTTGTAGCACAAAAAAGCATTCCAGCCAAAGAAGGAAGGACTGTCAGCTCAGCAAAAGTCAAAGAGAACTTTCAAAATATTTAATAAGGAATTAATGATCTCAATGGCTCATATTTTACCTAAAAGCAGCAAAAATTTAATCTCGCTTATAAACAAGTTCATGCCAGCACTCAGATTCAAGACTGTGCAAGATAAATATTTATAGAGTGGTTTTTGTAACTTGTCATATTCTAGCATAGACCTTCATTAGCAAAAAAAGACAGCAGTTTAGGGAAAGAAAAGTCCAAAGCTTCAGAAGATATAGCAATCCCCCTTCCATTAACATGGGAGTTGCTCTATTTTGCATTTTAAATACATCAAATGTGCACAATTGTTCATATTCTGGGATGAACTCCAATCTCACTTCAGTCTTATACTGCCGAGATTTAACTCCTTCCCATTTAAAACCATCTTAGTGAATTCACATTCCTTATATACTCTTCAAGCCAAGCCACAACTTATGTACCAAAATTTAAAAGCTGTGTGATTATTAAATTTTACATATATGCTCTTGAACAAATTACAATCTAGAGGATAGTTCCCATGAGTTGAATGGGCCACGAGCTCTCTTCAGCCATCCCAATTAAGCCCATAAAAAGCATATGGTCAAGGCACAAAACTTTGGGGAGGATAGGTCTGTTAATTTCTATTTTGATATAAAAATTTCTGCCGGAAGAAAAACAGAAAACTTCTGAGAAAACACACTCACCAGAAATACTACTTATAAAACTATTTCCAAACTCATTATCAGATTATGATTCTTTCACGTGACAGTAGACAAACCTGACAGTGCTCCTAAGAGAGTAAAGAGCACATGTGAGCACACTTCTTAGCAGAGAATTGAGACTCACATGAAAACAGTGTTGTTACCAATTGCCTAGTTGTGAATCTTACTTCAGACAACACAGTAATTACTTTCTCAGTCAAGGTATTTTCCACATGTGGACTCCCTGGAGTACTGGGTGGCGCAATTCAAGGTTTTCTTGCAGGCTGAACTTTGACATAATCCATCTTTGAATCACATCACAGACCAATCAACCATAACAAGAGACACAAACATGCTGGAAACCAGGCCTCAGTGTTTCTGGACATCATGAGACCCACCCCTACCCCCACCCCCCTCCATGTCCAATAACTTCACCATGAACACGTTAAGTTTCCACATGCATTAGAAGCTCACTATGCAGCTTTGATCTCACCTGCATGAGGAACATGCACTTCTTCAGGCTTTGTTATGACCACGTAATGACTATTGGGCAATAATATATAATTTGATTTTTATCCACCTCTATACAAATATGTGTATATAAACATTCAATGCGTATGCAGAGCTGAGGAGTCACTGGTGCAAAGCTACCATCTGTGGGATTAAGACAAAAGGCTTCTGTGCTGGAAGCTCCTCTAAATGTTTAGTTTTACCCTACTGATATTGTTTTTCTCCCTGCTTTGCCAAAGACAACGTTTTCAGATGATTTTCCCTTCCCAGGGAAAACTACCTGTTTTAATGAAATTTTCAGACATCATACCCAGTAGTATGTAGCTCACTTTTGTTTCATGTCATCTAGGCAGCTCAGAGTTTGCAGGTATGCTGCTTTGAAAAAAAATAAAACAGCAAGCTGCCAGAGCACATTTGTCCTAAAGTATGACTTGGCCTCATGACTGCTTTCCCAACAGCGAACAATACTGATATTACAAGTAAAGAACAAGATCAGCATAAGACAGCAAGGAAAATACTTAAATAAAAATTATTGTCCTAAATAAAAACATACAATCACTTACAGAATTCAAAGCCTTTGACCCACTTCACAAATCTTATTTTGAGTTGGGGCAGTGTCCAAGGATACCTATCATCATCCCACATGCAAGTACTACACAATGGCATGATTAGTTTACCCATGGCAAGTATGAAGTACTATATTTTACTGCTAATATGGTATGGTTTTTATCCTTAATATTATTTGGTGGGTTCAAGCCTTTAGCGAGACTCACTTTGAAAGACATTCTGATCTGCTTTCCTATACAGGAGCTTGATCTATCTTGACAGGCCACGAGAAAAATTTAGTCCTCAAAATTAGATAGTATAAAGCTGTGATAAGGGTTATGTTTAAATTACCCTTACTGCCTTTTGACTTCTCCTATCAGTTAGATAAAGACCATTTTATACCTCAGAATAAGCAGTAATAGACCTCAAGACATCACTTCTCCACACTTCTGTACTGAAACAGGGTACATATATCCATGCCAACTCTGACACATGTTGGTCAGACTTGTTCTGTAAAACACAAGTAAATAAGATACAGCCTAAGGGATTCCATGACTCAGAAGCCAGTTTCAGTGCTTCATTACCATTAAAGAAAACATTTTTCCTAACAAGCAGCCCAAACCTTTCTTTCTTCACATTAAGCTGTTTGCACCTTGTCCTACAGCCAGCTGACAGTTGATCAGCATCATCTTTAAAGGTAGGCAAAAGCAAGTAGTTTCACACATAAGACTTATCATATCTGCACTTAAGGTCTTCTGTCCTAGACTAAGAAAACTCAATTTCCTTAACCACCTATTACATGTCATTTTTCTCCCTAAACCTGTGTTTACATCTTTACATTCCTTTTTCAAGAAATAGTTAACCAAAGCTATACAAAGGGCACCAGCTGAGATCTTAACATCTCTAGTCCAAACTATTTACCTTCTGCATTTTCATACACATTTCTCCATCAGCCCTGATCACAGCAAAGTGTCTGGCTTTGTGCTGCTGGCTTTGGTTCGTTTTTACTCACTTTCAGCTTGTTGGTTCTATTTGGTGGATTGCTTTGGATTATCATCCCATCTTCCATTCCTGCACCGGTTTGAAGTCAGTCAAACACAGCGTCTATTCCATCAAGGAGTGACAGCCACAGGACCAAGGTAGTGTGATATTGGAGACATCAGCCAGGGTCTTTCTTCTCTATCTGCTTCTTACCAGAAGTGATGTTTGCACCAAACAATTCTCTCTTTATACAGACATCCTCCTTGATTCTGCTCACTCTCTTGCCCCTACAGTGAAGATTTTCTGATATCCCTGGATTTACCCTCCTCCCTGTAACATACTTGATGTCTTCAATGCCAATCCAGTAACCATCACACCTCTCATCTGTCATTTTAGGACTCCTTTTCATAGGTACAGGATGTAAGTGTTTATTTCTCTCATTGAGCTGTTGTATTGATACAAACCCTACTTCTTGGTCAGCTGTTTTGAGGTATTTTCAATATTTCTGTATGTAGGTGGATTTCAGAGACTGTGTGGAGTGACTATTCAGGCTCTGTTCCCCTCCACCACCTCACCTGTCCCCTGTAACTCATAAATTGAAGTAATTTAAAATCCTCTTCTGAACATTCAAGGCAAAAGTGCTCTAGAAGCAGCATGTCTATTTGCTCAGGGTACTTCATCTAAGTTATATGCCATCCAGCCCAGCATACATTAACACATTTGGTTGAGTCACAGCATTGCAGCTCAGCATTGGGTTAATCTTCTTTTCTGCTTGAAACTCTTATCTACACCTTTTATGAACTTCCTTTGACACTGTAGTTGGATTCCTCTACAGGGCAGCTGTGATGGACAAGCCTCCTGTCTGAACACTACTGAAAACAATCTCCTGGGCCAAGTACTCCAGCATTTCATTGGAAGAATCATACAACAGTAAAGACTGAAGAGCTGACAAAAATCACAAAAGAAACATGGAAATTTTGTTTTTAAAAATGTGAGAAAAATAATCAATACAGGCAGAATGGCAGACCTTGTTTCACAGTATCACATAGATAGCAAAGAAGGGAGAGCTACTTATATTTTGAAGTAGTCATTCGCTGAGCAAATCAATCGCTGAGCAAAGCAATCTACCACTTACCGAAAAGTGTATCTTATTTGAACAAATCAGAAGCTTTTCCCAAAAACTTTCTAATAGGGGAAAATAATATTTTTGTTAGTTTTGAAAACAGATATTATTCTGGTTTTATGTCATTTAGGCTGCCAAAGCATTTTGTTCAATTCATAGAAGTTAAACAGAAAATGAACTTCCAGTAGAAAAGTTTAATAAAAGTTTAAAAAAAATAGATGCCCTGACTTTGTGCTGAGACTCCCAACTTTCTAAATAAGGGGTTCACGGAACAGCAAGAAGTAAAATTAGTTTTGTTGATTTTGCTGTGATTTAAAAGTATGATGAAAATAATTTCAGGACAGGATGAAAATAATTCACAAAGTAAGCTCAATATTTTATACACTAAGGGGCACTTTTCAGTCAAAAATGCATTTTGTTCTCAACTTAGAAAAGAGTTTCAATGGGAAAATTTCTACCACCCGTAATAATTGCATTTGTGTTCCTCACAATGTACACCAGAGGAATAACTTGTCAAATATTCAAATTACCTTGTCACTGTGCTGTGATTTGCAAATGCAATTTAAAATAAAACAGAAAAGTTTCCCACATCACAAAAGATGACCTAATGAATAACTACAAAAATAAAGCTCAGAGCTACAAAATTTAGAGAAGTGATGAAGATGGAAGTCTTTTTAAAGATGGCAAGATCTAAAGATTTCTTGACATCCTTGCACTGTAAGGACAGAATTGCTGACACTAGCTTCTTATCATCTGGGCTGTGTAAGGTGAACAGTTTTCTGTTGCCTCTTTTGTTCCGTCCACAGAGAAAAAACAATGATCCTTAATGAAAAATGCATGCAAGCACACAATATCAGAGGTATTTTTTGACTGCCACTGGACTCAACCTGAGCTCTTAATACGAAACTTCAGAGAAGGATTGATGGCATTATTCAATAGAAGAGATAAAAAGGGTTTGAAACATTGTTTTCTGAGTGGCCCTAGCCTTAAGGCTGCTCCGTCCACTCTTTCTCATGCCCATGTACTTTGGGGGTGGAAAAAAAATATAAGATAAATACAACCTATCCAGTAAAAAGAAAATAAATGCTATGTTGTTTTGTGCTCTGATCAGAGGGACAAAAATATATATTGTATGCACTTAATATTACAAAATACACCAGTAGTTCACAAATCTTTGGAAAAGTTTCAGAGATGACGTATAGACATTTTTATTTGTAAACACCCTAAAGGTGAAAGGATGCTACAGACTACTTAATGCAGACTTCTAGATCTCTAGCCTGCAGCAGAACAGAGCTTCACCTGTGGATTTGCAGATTGTCTGCATTTTGGTATTCAGTCTATTAAACATAGACCAAACCCTCTAAAATACACACTGCCTGTAAAATCAGTAAGTTAAAAGTTATTAGGTAAAGAACATATTGGGTCCATCCTGTGCTACAGAGTATCTGTTTTGTCAGGGAAAAAAAAAAAATAAAGGAACATAACAGAATTGAAAGCTAAATATGCTTCAAAGCATGAATATATTAAAATTCTAAGCATATAGTAAAAAAAAAAATATCTATCAAGGGCTATTAAACATGAAGTTATACTTTCTGGCAAAGGGGAATGGTGGAAGGGGAAGTACAAGCCTTCTACTGCCCTTGGAATATGTTTGCTCAGGCAGCGATATCCTCTGAAAGACACATGCATTGTGAGCCATAAGGTCTTGGTTCAGAAAAGCCCTCCAGTTTGTGCTTTAGCTTTAAACTAACCAGATGTGAGCACAGATTAATTGTTCTTTTATTAGTGGTAGTGGCAGTAGTACTTTGGTTTACTATTCTTAAGTGGAGACAAAGCAAAGCATATCTTACTAAGGATATGCTCAGGACCTATATATGAAACCAGAGGAGGAATTTTTGCTGCCTCAGGTTCATCCTTGATAATGGTCTAGAGACCTTCCTAGGGTCAGCACCTTCCAGAGAAGATGTCTCTGTAAGAGTCTACAGATCCATCACTAACAACCATAATCCTCTGTATGGACCATGACAATTTCAGGTAACACTCCCTCCTTAAGTGGCCAAAGTTGCATTCAAATCCACTGCTTAAGTAAAGTCAGCCAAGTATCAACTACCACTGTAACCACATTAAATATTGTAAATCCTTCAGCAACAAAGAAGCAAATGAAGAGATGGCCCAGGGCCTACAGGGTAAGACAGAAATAATGCCAATAGTGGTAGCCACTCTTTGTGGTTAAAAACATTTTCCAAGCCTTTACTCAGACTGTACTTTGCTTCTGCTCAGGCAGAGAGTTCGATGGTGCCAGGGCAAGCAGCCACGCCATGACTGGGCCGAGCTGGGGCCTGAAGGGAGGCCCTGGGCCCAGGGGCAGGCATGGGGGGCAGGCATGTCAGGGCCCTGACAGCTGGAATTACACTGAAACGGCAATTAAAAAAAACCCAAAACATAAAAAAACAACCACCAAAAAAACCCACAAACGAACAAAAAAAAAAAACCACCAACACCACACACACACTAATTTTGACACTTCCTTTCTGCATTTCACAGAATCACAGAATGGTTAGGGTTGGAAGGGACCTCTGAAGATCATCTAGCCCAACTCCACCATTCTGTGATTCCAAAACCATAGGTCATCACCTGAAATCTCCTTTTTTTTTTTTGTCCAATACTTTTGGAGTAGTGGACATCTCTTGCCTCAAACAACTGAACATCTTTGTCTACCTCTCAGAGCAGCATAATGCTCAAAACCAGGTAAGATCTGCTTTATGTATAATTGTACTTGCTTTATTTGCATGTATGATGCTTAAATACATTTTCAACAAGGCTCCGCATGTACGTGGGACTCTCCCAGGGCACAGAAGCTGCCACAGCAAGAACATTACATTTAATATAGGTAGAGTTCCCAGCAGTCAGACAAGTTTTCACCTGGTGTAAGAAAATCCATGTAAAGCCAGGGAAGGCCAGCAGGCTGATGTGAGCTTACAGCACCCAAGAATATACGCCTGTATTTGGACTTCAGGTTACACCATGTTACCCTCAAATTAGAAATTTTTATATATATACCATACACAGGAGAAGTTTCCATAGCATAAACCCGGCATCACAGCAGGTAAGAGCAAGATGTGAGGAAACACTCTCAATCTTCCCAGGTCCAGGGTTCCCAAGCAGGAAGGTACATGCTTCTGTGTTGAATACATCGATACAGCTTATGCTTACCAATCAGCCCTACAGGACACATGGAAAAAAGTCTAGCCTGAAACTACTCCCACACAATAAATGTGTTCAGGAAATGTCCAATAAAACATAAAAAAAAAAAATCTCAAGTTCTCTACATAAAGCATGTCTGTGTGGAAAAAGGAGCGTGTCTGGGGACAGCCTTTCCTCCCTGCTATGGGAAACAATAACATTTCCACCTGGTATATCATATGCACAAGGATGTTAGTTCTTGTTATTGGACTCACCAGAAACAGTACAAGAGCAAGTTAATAGCAGAGCACAGACATCAGAAAGCTGAAAGGTGCTGCAATTCAATAATTATGATATTTTGGCTGATGCTGTATGCAAAATCGTTTTACAGTGTCAGAACTAGACTCCAAGCACATCACATAGATAGGCTGAGGCTAAACACATTGAAGTGTTTGCCTAGTCAGTGTGCAAAATCACTGACTTTGCCTAGTCAGTGTGCAAAGCAGGGTTCCAGTATTTATTGACCCATTCCATATGGTGCCTCAACTTAGCAACTTGGCCCGCAGGCTGACTAATATGGGTGGTCTGGGTCTGAATCCTGACCTTCTCCACAGAGGCACTGCCACTGCTTTTCTGCTCGACAGAACTGTTCACAAGGCCATACAATAAAGAAGGAGCAACTCAGGCCCTGATTAAGCAAAAGCTGTTGTGAAGATGAATTGACATTTTTAAAAACAAAAACAAACAAAAACAAAACAACCACACGTGACAGACACTCCCAGCTAAACAAAAATCCATTTTCACTGATTCCAGAGAACTTTTGTGAGCCAAAGGCTGGCAAAGGAGTAAAGCAGCCCTTCAATTTCAGTTAGGCATTTCAGAGACCCATCTCAAGAAGTCAGTCCTAAAATCATGAATGACAAGAGTTATTGAGGTACCCAGTAGCTTTTTCCCTCATCCCTGCTCATCTCTCCATAGCTCTCAGTTCTTCCAACCAAAGAAAACTGCTGCTGATCTCCACCACTGAGGATCTGAGCCCTGAGAGCCACGTGCTCCCTTGCAGGGACAAAGATCAGAACTGCAGCATGGACATGGGTCAAGGGCAATAATTCTCCTTCACTGTTTGGAGTTCATGGGGCTGCACCGGGAGCGCTGCCACATCCACTGCTCCACTAGCCAGTGAAAGAAAGATGTCGGAAAACTAGAGAGCTCAGGTGAGTACCACTGAGATGCTCAGTGGGCTGGAGCACTGGACATGAGAAGGGAGTTTGGCTTGTTCAGCCAGGAAAAGACAGAGTTAAGGGAAGGAAATCTGTTTTCTCTTTCCAAATACCCAATTAGCTGTTACAGAGAAGACCAAACCTAGCCCCACTCAGAGGCTCACAGAGAAAGGGATAGAGCAACAGTGAAAAGCTGCAACAAGGGAAATTCTGAGCAGATATGAGGGATAAAAGAAAT
This sequence comes from Pampusana beccarii, assembly GCA_013399365.1. Classification (NCBI taxonomy): domain Eukaryota; kingdom Metazoa; phylum Chordata; class Aves; order Columbiformes; family Columbidae; genus Pampusana; species Pampusana beccarii. Next base: position 33,499 of record VWYH01011297.1, on the reverse strand, counting down.
CACCATGAGATGGTGAAGTACTGCAACATGCTGTTCAGAGAAGACAGGCAATCTCCTGCCTTGGAGATATTCAAGACACAACTGGACACAGTCCTGAGAAACCTGACTTCAAAGTTATCCCAGCTCTCAGCTGGAGGTGAAGAAGTCAGCATCCACAGGTCTCTTCCAACCTACATTATTCTACAATTCTAAATCCAAATTTAAATGAAAGATCAGTCACTGGTCTGACTGAAGGAGAGAGGAAGAGGCAGGGATAGGACTGGGGACTGTACAAGGCTGTATACGTGATTGAGAAACGCACTGAGAAATGCTCATCAAAGCGAAAGGAGAGGAAAGCATTTGCTCTCATTTTTAATAAACACGTGTTAGGTCTTTTTCTTTTATAAGATTAAAAAAACAAAAAAACCAAAAAAAAACAACACAAAACCAAAAAAAACCCTTATCCTTTTTCCAAAATGTGAAGAAGCCAGCCTGGTACTCTGTCCTTTCCTATTTCTTGTGACAACGCTGGGGTTTTTTGTTGTTTTTAATTGAATAAATCAACATAAACAGCTTGTATTTATTCTGGAAAAAGCCAAAAAGACAATCCTTCTTCCTGTCCTTTGTCTTTTAGGTCAGTAATTGTTTGGGTCTAGCCTACACATTGCACACCTTCAGCTAGGCCTCAGCTGAAGTGAAACACATAAAATAAGGTATTGATGTGAACAAAAAGAAAAGGGAGCAAGCAAACGTGCATGCACGTTCCAAGTGTCATCAACTGATTGATACAAACAGGCGAGGAACAATTAGCAAGATTAAAAGCAGTGACAGATAGCCCCAGACTGATCTATTAAGCCCTCTGTATTGGTGCGTAGGCACTTGTTGCACAAGAAGCAAGCAAAAGGCTTGAGCAAGTGAGCCTGCATGCACCCTTGCAAAACATTAGCACAGGTCAGTGTCAGGCATTTCCCCTCAACTGGATGGAGTAGCTGTGCAGGTTCACTCAAATTTGCTGAAACAGTTATAATTAGCCACAGAACTCAGAGTATCAGAGAACTGCCAAGTATCGATTTATGCAGGCTATGGGCAGGTTAACCAGGGAAGGTCAACCAGGAATTTTATGATCCCAGGACAGATTTACAGCTGGCATAGCCAGGCAAACTCCCTCAGCGCAAGGAAAAACCTCAGCTTCTAACTGCTCCAGATTTCACAACATGGCTTCTGACACCCTCCAAGTAAAAATTCCTCTTACCTCAGAATATTTGTATACAAACTACTACTCCTATAAGCACAGGTGTGATTTGCAGAAAGCTGTGCAATCAACTACAACTGAAATCCAGTCCCATGCCAAGCCAACACAGAAAGTACACGTAGTATTAAATCCTGTGCTAGCGCAGTGAACTGGATTATATTTAACCCGCAGAGCCTCATCCTGCTGCGAATAAAATCAGCATGAGCAGAGTCAGATCTTTAAAGAATAGCTACTACAGTGATCTGATATCAAGTTCATCACAATTTGTAATAGGCATAAATCTCTAATGCTATGATGGATGTAATCGGTGTTTCTTAATGTGTGGCTCTGATCTGAATTCTTTTATTCCGACAAAACTCCCACACCATTCAAGTCAAGATCAGATTTTGTATTAAAACAACTCAGAATACTAAAAAAAGCCAAAGGGAGCAAATGGAACCTGGGTGGAAAGCTGGTTGACACTGAATCTTTGCATATTTATTCCTGCTATATGTACATGGGAGTAATCTGCATAGTTCACTATATTTCCATGAGATTACTGATAGGGGAAAATAGCTCTTGGTATGAGTATGAATCACAGAAATGCTCATGTCAGTGAAGGACCATTCCCCTGATTTCTCTCATACAAATCAAACACTGCCTTGTCTTTTGAGGAAAGGGAGGAAGGAAGAGCTCTATCACTCCTACACTTGTCAGAGACCAAGGGATCAGTCAGCTCCCAGATGGGAGTACAGGCATCTTCTCGTGTCTCTGGTAAAATTAGCTACTGCAGATTTTATGGGCCAAGCAACAATGCACACCCACACATCCAGGATTAGAAAACAACCCGTTGTTTTGAAATTATTATGCTCTTTACTATAGCTCAGGTTTACATAACACAGAGAGTAACTGGATTTTATATTCTACAACGGATAAACTTTTCTGGAAAATATGAGATATTCATGGTAAATTTTAACAACTTGCCTCTTTTTTTTTTCCTACTACAGCTATGAAAACATTTTATGTCAGACATTTCAGTGTTGATTTTTTTCTGTATTTGAACCCCTAGTCCTCTCTTTTCTTATTTTTTTAAAGTATGGTAAAAGACATTGAGAAGTTACCAAGTTTCCCTTTAATTCTAAATAGGTAGCCTCCCTAAAACTTAAATTCTCACCTGCAGGTGCTGGCCTTTGTTAACCATTTTGCCACTTTAGTCCTGTATTAGCACTATCTTGTGGGTATCAGGCCCAGCTTCTTCATTGTTCACTAAATTAAATGCTTTAAGGCCAAGTTCTTTAATTCTCATAGCATCTTCCATTATATTAATATTATCCAGCCATCTGTTTGAATCCAATTTATATTAACACGTGAGTGTGATTGCTCTCCATATTGGCATAAAGTTATGACAAAATACTCTTAAGACTCCAAATGTGAAAGACAATTTTTTAATCTTAGTTCCTAAGTAATACAGAAGACGACATTGTAGAGAAGGTATAATGTTCTCCTAGAACTTCAGGTATGAGTTGCATTTTGTTGTGGAACAAGATCTACAGAGAAAAATCTATGTTTACCACATTCAGGACAGACAGACCCTCACAGCAGATGTGGTAAAGCAAGGACAGTTAGCCAGCGTTTTTTTTTTATCCTGACCAAACACTGGTTGTGTACCAGCTTCCCATTGCAACCAACATCCCAGGCCACTGTCCAGTTGCGTTTCCCGATGATTACTGTCATCCATTCCAATGGATGCTCAGTCTGGCCACGTATCAGTGTCCAGTGAACAACTTCTACATGTCTCTGTTTCACAACTGTTCAGTAACTTTGTAATTGTGCATCAAACTAGTCTGGCTCTAAAGTCTTCTCTCTTTGTGCACAAAAGCATTAGGTCAGGGATAAGAAAACGACATGCTCTCACAACTTATTTTGCTAATACTGGAAGGACCAGGCTAACTGTGTTTAGCATGCGGACCCAATTTTCTCCTGGGTGAACACGAATGCAACTTCTCTCTCCAGCATTGTACAGTGATAGCCCCCTGCCCAGGCAAGGGATTTACACCCTTCAGGTGAGACCCTGCCTCATGCCACACTGAATGAAGGCTTGGAGAACTCTCATTTTGCTAGGGGAAACACTGGCTGGAGAGGTGGATGCAGACAATGCACCATGTATTCACAGAGCAACTTAAAGCTGTATTCTCTGTGTCTCCCAGAGTCACCATTTCTAGACAGCTGAGGGATGCAAGGTGGAAACCCTCCCTGCCACACTTAAGCAGGCACTAGCAGCACAGAAAGGCATGTTCAGGAATAAGGAACTGAGTTATCAACAACCCTAAATTAAATGAGGAAGGTCTGTGGGAACTAAGCTCTTTCAAAAGTCCCAGAATTAAAAGCTTTGAACAAAACACGCTATCTTTTTAAGACTTCTTCTCAGAAGTACAGCAGGTTATTTTGCCCTGATAAGAAACTACATGCTCAGTAGCTGGTTTAGATGTAGATATAACCTGTTGGTGTACATACCTCACTAGTAGAAATTAATTTGTGAACTCCTTTCAGAAAGCCTTGTCCCACCTTCCCGCTATTTCCACTTTTTTTTAATAAGAGTTAATAAAAGAGACAGAAATCCATAACAATCCACCAGAGGTGATTTTTTGTCAAGACTTAATGATAACATCTTCCCTGAAACAACTGAAAATACCCTGAGCTTCAGAGAGAGAAGAGGAGCAATAAATGCTTTGCATTTGAGACTGAATTTTCACTGCCCTTTTTTTCAGATCCATTAAATGTGCAAATATTCTATGATGCATTAATGTGTAAAAAATTTTGCTTTCATGCAAGTAAGGAATCTTTCTGTATAATGGAGTGTAAAAAGTATCCTTCTTTGAACAAGAGGAGGGAAAGGTCTGGGACAGGTTTATATTGGTACTTCAATCCCGCAAAAACTTCTGGAAACAGATACTACTGAGTAATCCAACACCACTATTAAACAGCGTACTTTGTGGTAAGCCTTTGGTAGGGTGGGCTACTGATGGACATTAGCAAACAGACTTTGGTATAAATGCTTTAAGTCAAACTGGGAATAGGATATTAGCTAGAAAAAAAATTATTCATTGCTCACAAAAACAAATTTTTGAGAAAAGTGACTTAGCAACCTTGCTACTGCATAGTCCCTCCTTCAAAATAAATTTTTTAGTGTTGTCCAATTTAAAAAATTCTCTTCCAAATAAACACTGCCTATAGAAAACAGCCCTCAATTGCAAACACATGCTCTTGATCCAAAATAGGTGTCAGTCCATATTTGAACCATATTTGCATGAGGTTGCTCCTCCCTGTCCTGACAGGATGCTATGTCATGACTCTTGGAGATGTGACTCTTTAAGGGGTTAAGATGCCATTCAACTGGCACATGTTTATCAGCTAATGGTTGCCTAAATTCCCTCCTGATTTCCTTCTCAGCTTGGCTGTCAAATCAAACTAGATTCTCAGCCAACTTCTGAATTACCATTTATTTTTACCCTAATACGAAACTTTGCACAAAAGATGCTGGCACTATATTTGCAACAAATGTGTTCTTGCATTGGTGCTACAGGAAAACATAATGTGATGGTGTTAGGAACAAACCCTCCTCAGCTCTGCAGAACACCACTGAGATTTGCCTTCTCTGGAACACGCTTGTCAGACCCTGCAAGTATGGATTTCATAGGCGGGGTTTTTTTTAGTACAAGAACAGAGGGCAGAAGTAAGTTCAAAAGCTCTGGGGTACACATAGCACCTTGATTTCACTGAATCTGGAGTGACAGCACTGCTGGGCTAAACCCCAAGGCGACCATTTGGGTGAAGTGCCTGCAGGCTGAGCTGGAGCTCCCGATAAAAAACAAGCTTATGAATGAAGCCCCCTGTGGATTCCTTCAGTTTGCACTTCATGCACTACTGTCTTAATTAGTGGGCAATTTTGCTCACCATGGCACCTTCCCTGTCTTTCAGTGTTTCCCCAGGTACTCAGCACTGCCTACATGAGGTACCATCACTTTTTACCCAGCTTCCCACCGCAACAGGGAGGACCTTGGTCAGCCCTACAGACCCTGAGGGAATAGCCCAGTTCCAGTAGTACCATCCATTCCTCCTCTCACACACAACAGGGGGCAAATAAAAGAAAACGAACGTTCAGTACTCTTTGAAAGCCTGCAATGTGCGAAAGTTCAGTACTGATTTTTAAACGCACAATCCTCTCTGAAGTATACAGCTGTGTTCACCTATCAGGTTACCTGATGGCACAACAGAAGTCAAATCATTTACTAAATGGCTTTGGTGGTTAAGTTTGCAACAACTTGGTTGGTTAGACATACAAAAAGAAAGGAAGGGAACAAAAAAAGAGGGAAGGAAATTATGATGTGAGAGGGACAAAGAAGGAAAAGTGGATATGCACAAAAATGAAGGAAGGTACAACCATCCTCATCCTAACTCTACTGACACGTTTGCTGAGAATTAAGTAGGACTGTGTTTAGAGATAATGCTGTCAAGAAAGTTACATTTTGACAGTTTGCAAGACTATCACATAATGAGGAACACGTTAGTTTATCTACTAATTAATCCCGAAACTATTTGAGAATATTGTAGGAAGGCTGTACTACTTTTAAAAATCAAATAAGTTTTCCCTGCACTGTTATACTTCCACATTTTTTGAAATCCAAATTTCATATTTCAAATTCATAACTCATCTCCAAATGTCTGCTTGTTTTTGGACCTCAGACAGCCATCTTCTCACCTAGACATTAACCTCATTCTTTTGTAGCTGTTTTCCACTTGCTGCTTCACATATAATGAATCAGCTCTTTCACTGCTTCCTGAACGTGGTCCTGCAGTGACCGGGCTATGGTTGCAGCGGCTGTCCGTCCACCCACCCATCCCTCTCTCCCCTGTCTGGGGTCCCTTTGGTTACTACCATGCACTTTTCTCCCTACATGTTTCTTCCTTGAGCAAGGTCAGCCATGGGGATACCTGCCCTAAGCCCATACCAGATCAAGCTGCCGCTGGACTGAGCTGTGTGCTCCTGCCTCTCTTCAGCCCTGAATGCACTCTTGAATTTTCATTTTTCTTCGTTCTGCCTTTGATCCTAGCACTTCTGTTTCCCCTGTGATAAGAGTGTGGTTAGTACAGATCTGAAAAACATAAGGCAATCAATTAGATTCTTTCCTCTCTGATTAGCCTCATTAACGATTCCTTATGATTTTTACAGGACTAAAATTTGTCCTCTACTTAAAATTACTGACAATTTTATTTTGAAAAATGATTTCATGCTCACAGCAGATTCATTTCACCAGTGTGCCTTATGTATTTAAAAGTTAATCCAAACTGCATAGAGTGGCTACAACAACATGAAAAGACAACACGCACATAAACCAACAAGAATTTATGTGATAATGGCAAGCTGAACAACTGGAAGCCTAGTTTAAATATAAGCAACAGCATCCACACAGAGATCTGTACATGTTTAATAACTGTATCACATTTTTATTTTTTCCTTTAGATGCTCTGCATGCAAATAAGTCTTTAAACAACTTCCTGAATCTAAGCCTAATATATGCATTTTATGTGAAAAAAAATCAATGTCATTTATCAGATTTCTAAGACTGATTATTCTCCACAGAAAATGGATCACCTTTATCCAATCAAACTTCTTCTCTGTATGCAGTGCTTCATCTGCTGCTTCTTTGTGCTTAATGTGTATTAACCCTCGTGGCATGTGGGTCACTTAGCTGGGCTTTGCTGAGACATGAAGTGTAAATCATCAGTAGAAATAACTGAGTTGCTGTGGCACTGCAGACCACCACCCACCTCAGCTACATACCGCAAATCCCTTATACTTCTGTAAGGACACGGGCAAATGCTTACCGATGATCCTGGCTGGCAAAGGAAATTCAGAGTCTGCGTTCTTTACACAATTTTTATTTTCTCAAACTTCTATTTTGTTAAAAATAAAATATTGGTCTATTCTTATAGTGCTTTTCAAATTGAAACCTATAAAAAGTAGGATTGACAATTTCTGGTAGGCATGTACAGAGATGTGTGTGCTATAATGGCATTTTTGTGAAATGTTTCTGGAAAAAATAGGGGTTTGTTTGCTAATCTAGACTAGCAATTGTTTTTCAAATGGCTTGTTTTAGTGACAGCCCAAGACTTGGCAGGCCTTCCTCTCCTCTTTTGTATCATAGATAAAGAGAATTGATTGCAGTTCACGGACTGTAGCACTGGGCTCTGTATCACTACAAAGCAGAGATTTAACAACCTTGTGGGTACAAAAAAGTGGGGTGAAAGTGACTCCAAGCTGAGACTTCAAGGGAACATCAAAGGAATTAGTCTGTTACAGACACAGGGAGAACAAAGCAGAAGATCTTATCTGGGAGTGTGAAGGAGGGGTTTGTCAGAAACGAGGTGCTAAGAAAAAGAAGGAACAACAACAGGAACAACTGAGAAGTAGTAGCAGGGCACTGAGAGTCAGAGACCATAGATGTGAAGTGTGGTCCAGCCCCTGACTTCTCTGTGCCACCACCCAAAGGAAGGTCATTGAACCCTCCCATTGTCCCATCGACCTTCTTACTTGGTAAAATTCTGTTTAGGTATTTTCTAAGTCCTTTGTCCACGACAGTCCTCAATTCTGTAGTGTCTCACCGGTACTCCTGTCCTACCGATAATGAAGAATAATTACTGAGAAAACAAAAAGAAAGGTAGAGCAGCCAGGAAGAGGAACAGCAGGCTATTTCCTGCATTAACTTTGTCATGCCACAAACAGACACTTCAGAAATGTATGTGTCTTTACCATAGGCCTATGTTTTAACTTACGCTCTTAAACAAATTAATAAACTCCAGTTAGCACAGACTCGACCTGACAAAAACAAACTGCTTTTCCAGGTTGGTCACTGGTTTATGATTCCAGCAACTATTGACTAACTAGCTACTCACTCGGTCAGAAACAAATTATCTCTTACTCGAGAACCACAAAGACTCAGTGATGCACAGCACTGATGCTGCAGAACATTTAGGGAAGAGCAACCCAGCACTCAAAACATTTCAGATTGGAGGCTCCAAACAGCTGAGTTTGCAGCATAGCCCAATGAACCAAACCAAACAACAGTTCCCTAGGGAAAATACCGTCCCTGTTGAAGCACTAGAGCCATCTGCTACCCCTTCTCCCTCCACCCCGCAGTCTCCAAGGTGAGCAGGACTGGCATAGCAGGCAGTGACTGCTGCCTAAGCAAAGGCTTTGGCAAGCATGAATCCCACTTCACATATTTTAGGCAGGTAAAAAAAAAGCCCCCTGCCATCTCCAGGCGAGTTTGGGAAACTACAGTCCTCTTCATGTGGGCAACTGCAAAGAAAGTGTTAAAAGGCACCTTTTACCCTTCTTTCATCTCTCTAAATTGGAGAAATACGAATTTGATGGGTGGACTGTTTAGTGGACGAGGAACTGGCTGAATGGTTGCATACAGAGGGTAGCAGTCAATAGGTCAATGTCTGGATGGATACCAGTGACAAGTCATGTCCCTCAGGGGTCCGTACTGGGACCAGTACTGTTTAATATCTTCATCAGTGACATAAGCAGTGGGACTGGGTACACCCTCAGCAAGTTTGCGGATGACACCAAGCTGAGTGGAGCAGCTGACACACCTGAGGGACAGGATGCCATCCAGAGGGACCTGGACAAGCTGCAGTAGTGGGCCCATGCAAATCTCATGAGGTTCAACAAGGCCAAGTGCAGGGTCCTGCACTGGGATCGGGGCAACCCCTGGTATCAATATAGGCTGGGGGATGCAAGGATTGAGAGCAGCACTGCAGAGAAGGACTTGGGGGTCCTGGTGGATGAAAGATTGGACATGAGCCGGCAATGTGTGCTTGCAGCCCAGAAGGCCAATCATATCCTGGGCTGCATCAAAAGCAGCGTGGCCAGCAGGTCAAGGGAGGTGATTCTGCCCCTCTGCTCTGCTCTGGTGAGACCCCACCTGGAGTCCTGCGTCCAGCTCTGGAGCCCTCAGCACAGGAAAGACAGGGACCTGTTGGAGAGGGGCCAGAGGAGGCCACAAAAATGATGAGAGGGCTGGAACAGCTCTGCTGTGAGGACCAGCTGAGAAAGTTGGGGTTGTTCAGCCTGGAGAAGGCTCCAGGGAGACCTTATTGCGGCCTTTCAGTAGTTAAGAGGGGCCCATGGGGACAAACTTTTTAGCAGGGCCTGTTGTGATAGGACAAGGGGTAATGGTTTTAAACTAAAAGAGGGGAGATTCAGGCTAGATAGGAGAAGGACATTTTTTACAATGAGGGTGGTGGAACACTGGCACAGGTTCCCCAGAGAGGTGGTAGATGCCCCATGCCTGGAGACATTCAAGGCCAGGTTGGATGGGGCTCTGAGCAACCTGATCTAGTTGAAGATGTCCCTGCTCATTGCAGGGGGCTTGGACTAAATGACCTTTGCAGGTCCTTTCCAACCCAAACTATTCTATGATGCAACAGCACTTTCTTCACTGGATGGAAGTGACAATGAGGAAGAGTGTGTTACACAGTAACTCACAAGATCAGGGTGAACATTGCATAAGGGGAGAAAACTGGAACAGGAGAAATGGATTCTCTTCCCTCAAGTAGCAGGGAAAACATCACATGAGAACCTAAAAGGAAGGAGCCCTGAGGGTTTTCTCTCCACTTTCTCCCACACTTGGAACCTAACCAAACAGAATCCACCTCTACCTTTTAACTGGAGCACTAGAAACTAGAACAACTGAAAGCAACCAATACTTTAGTAATAGCTACTTTTCGGTTTGGTTGGGAGGGTCATACAACTCCAGGTAGATCACAGGGAATGCTGACAAGCACTTGTAAATTTTGAGGCAAGAAGAAAGAACACACTCCTCTATATCTAGGAAAGCCAGAACAGGGAACAAAGGGTTTGAACTGGGGGGAAAAAAAAAATAAAACAAAACAAAAAAACCCCAACATTTATATTCAGTGAGAACTTTCTGACTGGAGGTCCTTGAGAAATGGCATAGATAATTTCAGGGAAGCAGCAAAATCTTCACCGTTACACATGTTAAAAAGCTGGTAATAAAATCACTCCTAAGGAATAATTTAACAATTTTAAATACAGTTGATTCTGCTTTTGTTTAGAAGAATGGGCCAGATGACCACTTCCACTCCCTTTTTTCCTACGATTTCTATGGGAAAAAAAAAAAAAAAGGAAATTCAAGTTTTTATTACACTAGAACCTAAAGCAAGAAGAATCTGTGCTGCGTAGTTTAGACCATACCATTCACATGATACATTATTGACTTTAATTGGTTTTGTTTAAAAACCTCAGAGATTAACGATTAGCTCTTCAGAGATAACATTGTGTCTTCATTGCGTGGAGTGTGCCAGCACAGCCCTAAATGCTGAGGTCTGTCATAATACTGTACTGACTTCTGTGTACTAGATTTTATAATATCTGTGGGGCAAATGTTTTAAGTCATTAGACAGCAATTTGCTTTTATCAACCTGAAGTTGCTAGAACCATATCATCATATTGCACGCAGGTCAGCACAAGTAAATATATGTAGCTTGGTTTCATAAATATATGCTTGCATACAGATACCCACCTGCTGCCTCAGAGCTCATATTGTCCGTTACAGAACACACAATGTGTACAGATTTATCAAACTCCATCCTGGGGGTGGAGGGGTGTGTTATCCTTTTACTTTATGGAATAACCTCCTTTGCAACACTAGCTACACTTCCAAAGTTCTCACAAACTGGAGTATTTGCTGCTTTAACCGTTGGATGAAACCAAATATATTACCGACTAGAAGCTCAAAGTGAAAAAACACAGTAGATTAATTTTTCAGGAGCTACTCTAGAAACACCCAGAAACAAGTCTGACTTGAACCTGAGTTTCAGAAGCGGTGTAACAGCACCAACCGTGTTTATTATGCAAGGGTGGTCAAACCCTGGAATAGGCTTCCTGGAGAGGTGGTCGATGCCCCAAGTCTGTCAGTGTTGAAGAGGCATTTGGACAACATGCTTCATACCATGCTTTAACTTTTGGTCAACCCAGAAGTGATGAGGCTGTCAGACTAGATGGTCATTGCAGGTCCCTTGCAATTGAACTATCCTATTCTATTCACTTACAGGTGCTGGGTTACAAAAGAGAGGTCAAGGAGATAACTAGTATTATAATTTGGGTTAGCAGCTTGAATTCAAATTTCCAGAGGAACCCAGGGACACAAACTCAGCCTTTTCATTCAAGCAATCTTGTCCTCAGAAATGACTCAGCCAGCCTCAGTTACCAATGCATCTGTTAAGGTTTCAGTATAAACAAACACTTAAATGCATCAGTGTTTCATTTACTTTTCTGACTGGGATATGAGCTCCTAAATTGCTCTGATGCTTTAAAATTTTAATCCAGATTCTCCAGATCCCTGCTGGCAGCTTCCAGCAGATGCTGCAAGCTCAGCACATTCACACTTCCTGAATTTGGGGGAAAAAAGTCATTGAAGAAATGCAGTGTAGAGCAGTGCAATTTAGTAGATGGGATACTCATTGATTGAAAATCAAGATGCCGTGGCACATGCGCTACCACCAAAAGTACCATCTTCTGGATGCTGTGAAAAACTGAGTGACCAATTATTATTTCTAGTTGTTCAAAATTGTGTTTCATTTGAGTACTAGACTGGTCCAGACCATTTTGGACAATTCCCTTCTTCCCCTCATCAGTACTTCATGATCAATTTTTTTTTTTTTTTTAAGCCCTACACTACTTTTTAATGTCATTTGCCATAGCAAGCCATTGACACATTTACCACACACATTTCCATAATGTAGCACAATCTAAATATTTCTGTCATCTTAATATCAATAATATTTTTTTCTTATATCAAGTCTGCTTTATCAAAGATTGATGATTGCTTTTGTTTAAACTAAGAAAACAGCAAAGGATGCATTCATGCAATGCTTGGATTTAGCACTTCTAATGCAAGACAGATTTGCCCAATATGAGATGTTTTCATGTCAGTTATTTCGCTTTTGTCATATGAATAGTCACTAGACACACATGGATATGGGCACATGCGCTACCTACACTGTACAACTAAAATTTGTCCTAGGCTGCAAGGAATTGAAGACAATGATAGCATCATTAGAAAAATAGTTTCCATAGATGAAGGTTTAGGTTTTACAGCCACTCCATGTTTTTAATACATATGTTACATAGCTTTCTATTATTTGTTATTGATGCATAAATGTTTTATAAACACAATTGACTGTAGGGACCTATTAAGTAAACTGAAGGTGCCCAAATCCAATCTAAGCAACAAGATAAAACAACTCAGAATGTATTTAAAATCTCTTTAAGCCAGTGTGATATTACACACCTGTCACAAAGCCATCCTATTCACACCATCAGAAATCAGATAAGTTATAGACTTTTAACTACTAGATACAATTCACTTGTCATCAAGTACCTAAAGCACCTAAAGCAAACAAACAAAAATATCATTCTCTACCATCCCCATTTGGGGGCTTTTTTTTTTTCCAAGGTAAAGTTTTAGCAAAAATAATGAAGGATTTTATGTTGCATAACCATAAAGGAAATCAAAGCTAACCAGAAGTGTAGGCATGAGAGAAGAGATATGCACAGTGCACACAAATATACACGTATGACATGAAGAGGGAAGCAGGGATACACGGTACTGTGACCTACTCTGCGTGAGGCCACCAACAGCTTTCATTCTATGAAAACAAGCAAAGTTTAGACCCATTGACATAAGAAACAACCACCACAGATGCCATCATGATGCCAAAATTGCCAGATGCCCAGTTGCAATACATGAAGATCAAACCAGACCATTTTTCCCCATGTTAGCATGGCTGACCACTGAAGCAGAGGCAAAACAACCTGGCCGTCAGAGCCCATCAGCATAATCCCCAGTTTACACCCAAGGCACCTGCCAGGCTCCGGGCAGTTCCCCTGGGGCTGATGCATGAGCAGCCTTGGCCAGGACACCAGGACCTCCGGCACTCAGATTAAGGGGTGCTCTCTGCTATGCCCACATGATTCTGTGAACAAAACCTCCCATGTTTGAACAGACACACCTGGAAGCAGTGCATGTGGTTTTTAAGACTTACACCAACGCTTTACCAGTTAATTGTAACAACACTGACAAAGACACATGGAAATAAACAGTATTTTTAGGCTTCTACTCCAACTACCAAACCAGCTCAACTCACAGCACGAAGTCATCAGATCGCTCCAAACTATTGAAGAGTATATTGTGTGTTTTACTCAATAACAGTTGCAGTCCAAACCTGCACAAGTGGAAATGCATCGTGACTTTGGTATTGAAAAGGCTAGTCCTTCATGACCTTGTGAGCTAGACAGGAGTATTTGAAAGGGAAACTCCTTCACTTGCCTCAACTATTAGATTCTTAAATAATGACATGATTACATATGAGACTTCTCCACATATTAATTGTTGCAATTTTGACTCCCTTAGAGCTCCACAGAGTTCAATGTGTGGCAAAAAAAGGATTTATAGGCAGTGAAGTACGAGAAATAGCGGTCATAAAATAATCTCCTTTAATTCTCCAGAGCCCAATTGCGTAGTGCATGTAACAACATAGGACATGTGCTAGAGGGGAATAAAGGTTTTATTTGCCCTCACAAGAGATGACTTGCAACGCTTGCTGACAACTGTGCCTCCCAAATTCATGCTGAGAACAGCTTTATAACAAACCATACTAATAGCTGATAGAGATGCTATATATAGTCATGCACAAATGCTCTTCTGCTTGGTTTAATGTCTGTATCTGTGGTCCTGTTCTGAAACACCCAAGAGCTAACAGGAGTTACTTGTGTGGAACGTTTATACCTATTGGCTTTTATTAGTGAAGATGAACAAAATAAACAACAGCCAACAAGGGCCTTATTTTTGATCAGAAACTCCTGCGATTTTTGTCCTGACTTTGCCGCTTGTGCATTTCCAGGCTACAGTAACACAAGAATCGGCACTGACTTTTCCCAAGAAATAAAACCACCGCACAACATTTCGACCGGCTTCATGACATCCTGAGAAGCTCCCCAAAACCGAACCAGCTGCTGCTGAAGGTGCGGGCCCCGCCAGCACCCCCGGCTCCGTCCCCCCGCGGGTTTCTGTCACACGAAGGAGGGTGGGTTTCTGTCACACCGCAGCACCCGGCGGGGCTCGGTCGCCGGGCGAGCGCAGCGCGCAGGATCCCTTCAGCCGGGGATGAGCCGGAGCGGGTATTAAAGGAAAGGCAATCCTCTTAGGAGGGCTGGCGGCGGGCGGTGAGGCGAGGCAAACCCTTATTTCCCCGCCGGGGCGATCGCCCGGCCGCCCCGCCGCGGTGCGCAGCCACCCGGCCTACCCCCGCGGGAACCCCGCTCCGCCTGAAGGGCGAGGAAGCGGCGGCTCGCCCGGGGCTGCGGCAGGGGGACACCGGCACCGCCCGCACCGCCGCCTCCCCGCAAAGCGGAGCG
>VWYH01011297.1:4372-17775 GCA_013399365.1 Pampusana beccarii | reverse complement strand
AGAGGGGAAGGAGAACCTCTCTTGATCTACTAACCACCCCCCTTCTAACACACCCCAGGATGCCATTGGCCTTCTTGGCCACAAGGGCACAGTGCTGGCTCATGGGCATCCTGCTGTCCACCAGGACCCCAGGTCCCTTTCCCCTACACTGCTCTCTAACAGGTCGTTCCCCAGCTTATACTGGAACCTAGGGTTATTCTTGCCCATATGCGTGCCCATGTTATATTTCATTAAATTTTTCCCTGCCCAACTCTCCAGCCTGTCCAGGTCTCGCTGGATGGCAGCACAGCCTTCTGGCATGTCCACCAGGTCAGAGTCGCTCCCCGTTTCCAAGTTCAGTTTTGGGGCTGCACAATGATGAGCCCCCAGCACAGTACTGGGCACTGTGGTTCGGGGTGCTGCACCCCTGGCTGGACCCAAGCGGTGTTTCACAGAATCATAGAATGTCCTGAGTTGGAAGGGACTCACAAGAATCATCAAGTCCAACTCCTGTCCCTGCATATGACAACCCCACAGTTCACACCATGTGTCTGAGGGCATTGTCCAGTCTCTTCTTGAATACCGTTTGCTGGCGCGATCAGCAGCCGTGTGGGGCTCACACGGCAGTGTGGGGCTCTCAGTGCCCACACTGCTGACCACAAGCACTGCGCACTGGCTCACCACTGTGCTGCTTTCGGCATCCTCCTCCCATCCGCCGCTCGCTCCTATCTCGGTGTACCAGCCCACGGCAATAAACAGGCCCCAGGCTGTTTTCAGGTTGTTGATCTCATTCCAGAAATTACAACTTGTGGTCAAAAGTAGAGTACGATCGCAACAAAACTCGCCGTCCTCCCTTGACACTCAAGCACCCCAAAATCTTTCAAATACAGAATCGCTCAGCACCCATCACTCAAGGTTAGCAAAGTCAGCCTTCCTAGATACCATGGCCCACATTTCACTTCTGGCATTTATTTCTGCCGTTCGACCAAGCACGGAGTTCCCTGATCTGGAGAGTAGAAACTCAGTGTCAAACACAGCAAAGCAAAACACTGAAGCTCCAGGCTCTGAGCCTGCACCTGTTTTCTTCTACAGGCAGCTGTTCTATGTTTCTAATATTTACCATTGATTTTTTGGTTTGGTACAAAACACAAGCCAGAAGGTCTTGTACCTGCCAAAAGAAAACGTCTCGTATGCCTTGTAAGTCCAGCTGTGTTTCCTGAGACCTTGCATTTCCGACATCTGCCCATTCCCAGACCTGCACGATGCGTTTTCCTGTAGTGTTAGGAAGCAGGTTTAACAAAAACACAAACAAACAAAAAAAACCCCACAAGAAATGAACAAACAAAAACCACACACACACCAAAAAAGGCAGAAAAACAAGACACATCATAGCAACCAAGGAAACTATTTTATCTGAAAGATCGCAGGCAGCCTCTTATAATGCTGTTAGGCTGGTGGAAGATCAAAACAAAATCCCACTATGCACAGGGCTCCTGAATTCTCTGAAGTAATTTTTCACTTCTTCTTCAGAGTTTCTCTTTCTGGCCAGTTTGGCATCTGATTCTGAAAGGATTACAACACTTTAATAATAAAAAAACAATGACAAGAGGTGGTCTTAACTCGGATTACTTGTGCGTTTTCTTCACCAAAGGATGGCCAAGGTAGCACACATCAGCAGCACAGAGTGTACTTGGTTTCCTTTGGGCTATTAGGGAGAGGGAGGATACTCTCCCTCACCTTTTTGTGTTCAGGTGTCTGATATAACGACAGCAGATCCCCTGCTGCCAAGCCCGAAAATGCTTTTTCATGCTGGTGGATGAGGGGCATGAAGATGTGTGGGCTGTACCCAGTCATACAGCCGCTCTCTTCCTCCTAAGTCAGTTGACCTGTGCTGGCGTTGCCCCATTTAATGGCTTTGGACAACAGCCAGAAGTGGCTTTTTCACTGTCCAGTTTATCAACGCACGTGCTGCTCTCCATCAGCTAGATTTTCAAAAGCGATTATCAACAGGCTGATCTCCATGTACTCCCTGTCTGTCACATATAACTTACTGTTAATCCCTCTTAAGAGAAATCTTCCCCTTTAAGATGTATTTCAAAGCAAATTTCTTTCTCTGTGTTGCTGATACCTCAGTCTGAAACAGACGATGTTTAAAAATGAAGAGTCATTTTCTACAATTTATCCCACTTTTTTTCTCCCTATATTTGGTGTTTATTTGGTGCTATTTTAAAATGATTTCACTTCAGTTTCACTCTTGAATAATAGGGATGATCAGTCATTCATAGAAAAACGCTCCTAATGGAGCGGTGATTTTTGAGCATAAAACATCTAAGGGGAAGAGAGAAGATATTACCACTACTGCTGCATTGCCGCTTTTGCCAGGTGACAATCCCTGTTCACCAAAAACATTAGTCAGAAAAAGAAGAAACCTACATCTCTCTTCTGAGTCCTGAGTCGTCAACAGCATGGTTTCTCATCACACATCTCTGCTTCTCTGAGCACTCTTCATTTGTGTAAAGCAATACAATTAGAAGACACTGGTCCACGGGAGTCAATTTTACAATATCAATAAGAGGGAAAAAAATGGCAGGTGTCTTGCAGCCGTCTCCATTGCAATGATAATTCCAGTATAGATATCAACTGCCTCGGACTAACGCAGTGATTTTCACCTCACAGAGCTGTGCGAACAACAGCGTATGGAGACTCGCAACTCGCACCCCAGACATGGCAGATAAAAGATCCCCATCATATGCACGCCACTTTAATAGTCACTGCAGTGGCAAATCAAAGTGGGAAATGAAGATTATTCCAATAAAGCTGTAGGACAGCCCAGGAGTTGAAACTGCGCTGTAATTGAGGATTTTGGGAGGCAGAACGTATGGACCCAAATTCAAAGCCAGCTGAGACAAACAGATGAGCAGTTATAGGAAAGCAACATCAGAAGTTAAATGATTTCGGGTGTACAGAACCTGAATTTTAAATCTCCTTTTACAAATGACAGCTTAGTACTATAGTTACAGTGTAGGTCAGCATATAATGGGCAGTAAAAGACTAGCTAAATTATCAGGGCAGTTTCTGTAGGTCTTGCTGCTCTCTGGATGTGGGTCACAGAGAGGACAGCTGACTGTCAGAATCACAAGACAAGGAAAGTAAGGAACACAGCAGAAAATACACATCGAAAGAAAAACTGTTTTCATAAAATAAATGTGGTGCCAAATCCTGTAAAAATCTAGTCCGGAGGAAATTTTTAATAAACATCTAAAATTGAAAAACATACATGTTGTATATTTAAAGACTTAGGTGTTTGTAATTAAAGTTATTTTTATTAAAGTCAAATAGAGATGGTGATTGGGTTGTTTTTTGGTTTTATTCATTTTCCTGCACTGCCATAACTTCAGATTAACACCTCTCAGTCGCTAACACGCTAACATATGTTGAACCTGCACTTACATTCTGGCACAGAACACCAGTTCCATCACTGGGAAGCATTTCATCTGAAAGGTGCCCTTTGGGTTCGATTTCATTATTTGAACCTGTCTGGCTTCGCACAGCTACGTACAGGTAGGGACTGGCCTTGATTTGTTCCCCTGAAGGTCTGTCCTGCCACTGACTTAAATCAGTGCCCAGCTGGGTTGACACCCCAGGCTCTGAACCCCCCCAAAATGAGCCTCACGTGGGAAAGTAGCACTAAGCGGGGGGCCTGCAGAGCTTGCTCACAGAATGAGCACCAGCGATGCTCCTGTATGAAGTTTGATCCTGAGCAGCACCCATGGGACACAGACGTCTGTTCTGGACTTCGCTGGGTGGGAGGGGAGGAGGTGTGTTCCTTCCCTTCTCCAAGTCCTTTTTCCCTGAAAATGAGGGAATTAGAGAAATGAGCTTCAAATAGAGAAAAAGAAACATGCTAGAGGCAGAATATCTGGAAATACTGCTGCCTTGGGGTGAATCTCTATGGGTTTGAGGTTACTCAAGTTGATAAGAAGACACGACAAGAGATCCAAAATCCTTTGGGGTCAGCACAAATAAATTTGCTTTAAGTTGTACCATTTAGATGGCATCAATATTTTCATGGGCTGTGTACACAGTACCGACTCCAGCATTAGGAATGGATACTGAATAGGATACTCATGCTCTGGGTGGCCACATCCTGATATGTCAGGTTTTAAATTAAAAACATACGGAATGGTAAAGAAGATGAATTTGAGAGAATCAGGCTGACAACATATGAACTTTTCCACATTTGAGCTTCCCCACCTAAGTAGCAAAAGCTCCTATAACACAATAATTAAAAAAAAAAAAAAAAAAAATTAAAAAGACTCCAAACTAAGACTCTTCAGAAGAATGTATTTTTTTCTGAAAAGTACTAACCACTCTTAGCTGAAATCTTAGTCCATCTGAGGTCAACATTCAGAAGTCATTGAAAATTGCTTTTGAAAAATCTGGGCATAGGTGTTCTTGACACATTTCATCTTCTCAGTCAGAAGGTCACAGGCCAGACCCAGAAATATCTACCTTTTAAACTGACAGTTAAAAAGGACAGAAGGACTTTCTATAGGACATCCTTTGGATCTCTCCTGAAAGAAAAGCCAACCTCTTTGCTTCCGAGGTGTGTTCCTCCACACACTATCTTCCATACGCATCTTCTTCTGTTTCCCCTGAAATATAGTTACGATGCTCCTAATATTTACAGTGAGAATCTAGAAGATCACACCTTTTGTTTGCATAACAATAAAAATGAATATTGTGACACTTGATCTCTTTTTTTAAACCCATTCTAGCACAATCTTGCGTTATTTTGGAAATGCCTCACCAGTGCTCAGTTCCTCTCACAAGTTAGGCACTTGTAAAGGGAACAGCTGCATGGCATCAGCTTGATTCCATAAATTACTCTTTGCACATTAATTGGCTGATAATGGCATTCTGAGTACATTATAGCATCATCTAGCCTCTCAATTTTTACTCCTAATGCTAAAGCGCATTTATACAGTGCTGTTGCTTCCACTGTTCATGTGAGCTAGGAGGAAGGGTGTAGTCAAAGGTGTTTAATCCTAATCCTGAAATGTTTAACATTTGGAGAAAGATGACTAGCCGCAACTATTGTGATAGTGTGTGCCTGTAATTTAGATACATGCAAAATAATAAATACATTTATTTTATTATGAAGGTCATAAGATTTGTTCGTCTTCGAGAAGATATGTATGTAAACCATTGTGGACTAATTGTGCTGGCTTAATATCTGACACAACATTTTCTAAATATGAGTAGATTTTTCCTCCTGGTCACCTGGAGCTGGGTTATAGAGGTTGGAAGCCTCCTCTTCTGCAGCAGGTCTTGTCTTGTTACTCACTGATTTCAAGGAAGCAATAACAATTTAGAGCAACCAGGGATCTGCTTCCAGGGGTACAGAAGATTTCTATTGTTGCTGCTAGCCTTAAACCCACCAGGCATGTCCTAAAAAGCCGGAGTCTGCAGGGAATGCTGTGACCTCTGGCCGCAGGAGAGGCACTTTTATAGTGAAAAACACAGATCATAGCAAAGGATTAATCCAAGCTTCAAAAAGGCACCCCCTCTCAAGACTTTGTAGCATCTGTTGCTTTAAATCGTAGAATCATTTAGGTTGGAAAAGACCTTTAAGATCACCAAGTCCAGCCATTAACCTAGCACTGCCAAGCCCACCACTAAGCCGTGTCCCTAATTGTAGAGTCTAAGGTCAAGTTTTAAACCTGTGGACTCTCTGAAGATACCCCAGCTTTTGATTATCAAGGATCCTTATCCAAATCTCTCCACTTTTCTTAACACACAGTTTGTTCTTAATTGAGCTCGGTTGGTTCTGAATTCTTTTTGGTTTCTTGCCGTAATCCATAAATTGTTCCAAGGTATTCCAAACTGATCTGCATCAGAGCTTCGGGAATGCCAGCACTTCTCTCACCAAAATTAGTAACAGCAGCACAATGAAAAGTTACAGCATACATTTATATTTGCAGGAGGAAAACCTTTGCTTTACAATGGCCCCAGTTATATTATTACTCATCCCAAATGTGTCCTGGACAGATGCAGGGGGAAGCAATTCCAAGAGTAAATTAAAACAGTCCTATGTGTAAATGGCCTGACTGGCTTAAGAGAATGTTATTTAGCTGTGGATTATGTATTTTTCACTGTATTTGAAAAGTTGTGTTGTAGGTTTGTGGATTTTTTGTGTGTTTGTTTGTTTTTCCTTTTCTCTTTGTCATCCCCCCTCCGCCCCCCTGCAATGTATCTCCGTAGCACTTTAAAGAGCTATAAGCAAAGAGCAGGGATTGGAGACAAGTTACCTTGTGCATAGAGACCCCAGAAAAACTTTCTTTGGCCCTTTCCCAGACTCCATTTCTGATCTGTATCACCTTATTATAGATGGATACATGATAATAAATACTCCATTTATCCAGCAACTGTCTCTGGAAAGAGATTTTTCCGAACTACTTGAATCATTAGATGAAAAGATGCTCTGGATGCTAACAGTTGCTATAACAGTCACTATAGGAACCGAACTCTGTAACTGTTGCAGGCTTCCTAGTCCTTGGCATGTGAGACAGTGATTTTTCTCACACTGTGCGGGGAAAAAAAAAAGAGTCTTTAGCTAATATTGTTATGCTAGTCTTATTTTAGAAGCCTCTTTTTGCAGCTTTTTGCATCTTTTATCAGTGGCAGCCTTGGTAAAAGTTAACGTTATACATCATCCAAATTAAATTCTAACACCTTCTCCCTTTCCCTTCTTCAAAATGGTATTGAGAAATGTTCACACATTGCTACTCTTCTCCCTGTTGTATCTCAGAAACAGCAGAGAGCTAACTACACAGTAATGATACTGTTTAGCTGTATGTCTCTTAAGACCAGTGCTTTTATAAGGAAAACCTTTCGTAAATCTTAATTACCAATTAATTAATCACTATTACATATCAATTACATTTTTAAAACCTGCAAATGCCTTTAGACAAATATATCTTGTATGATCAGTAATGAATGCATTGCTCTGTAGAGAGAGGTGATGGACTTCACAGCCTTCACAGGGAGATAAAATAAAATCTGTCATACTAAGGAAAATGAGGAACATGGTCAGAGAGCAGAATGAAGGCTCAGACCCCTTGGTGCTGTATTAGAATAAAGATTTTCAGCAGATGGGGCAAGGCTTTGCAGAAAAGGCATGAATAGAACCTGTTGGTGAATATTTTTCACAGTGCACTGATTTATCTTCACCTCAGCGCAGCATCAATTCAAAACCAGTATTTTCAGGTAACCTCCTACTTTTCTTTTGAAGCAGAAGATCTAGTCATATCCCCTTCAACATCAAGGGAAGAATTTCTGATAAAGTTCAATGGAATAGTAGATGAGCACTAAATAAATTCAAGAGTGTTAGCAGCATAAGCACAGATGTCAATAGTTTCCCTGCGCCAGAGCTGACGTGCACCTTCACAAGGAGCTCAAAGGGGGCTGCTGAGAAACAGTGCGGAGGCATGGGTCAGAGCAGTGATACACACAAAGCTAATTATTTCAGTATGGTTGATACCTACCCGTGAACAAATCTTTGAAGCCTCCGCTGCTTCTGTGTGTCAAGCGTGAAACAAGTTTCTTCTCATCCTTCTCTTCATGTCTGCCAAAAAACCCCTTTTTTTTTTCTGTTAGCCAGTATCTGCTAAAATGCTTCTAAAATCCAAAAACAAGATTGAAAGATATGGGTATTTTGGGGAAGGTAGAAGAGGTGTCTTCTTGGAAAGTCGTTTTTCCTCTGTACAACACCTTAGACTTGCAGTGAGGTCGACTTTGTTTCACTCCACCTTGCTGGCGGCAGGGAGGGCTGAGGTGAGATGTCTAGGGCTCCACCTCGCAGGTGGAAGTCCAGCTCTGTGCCATAACACCTGTGCTGGAGGTGCTCGTGGGAGCAGACCCAGAGCATGGGCAGGCACGTGGGGCAGGAACGGGATTAAAATCTTGGCGGAAACGTTAAGGTGTCTCAAGAGTTCATGGAGAGTCTGAGGATACTAGTTTGCTTCTTGAGGACCAGACCTATTAATATTAACCACTCATATCAAGTTTTCCCCCAAATGAACTCTTCATCCCTTGTCAAAAAGACTTGGGGTGCCAGCAGACTCAGATTTCTGAGGCAAGCTGTAAAACTCGAATTCCAGCTTGGCTGCACGTTTTTGGTCTATTTGCAGGATTTCACTGGGACCACGGGGAAGTAAGGCCCACCTAATGCCAGGAGACTCTCTCATGGCCTCCGCACAGCCCTGCAGAGAGCCGTGCTGGGGTGTGGGCTGCTGCAAGGCCATTCCCAAGTTCTATTGGGGCAGCCCCATGTGGGCAGGCACCCGCTGCAGAGCCAGAACAGCTGCTGCCACCGACCACAGACTAACCAGCCTCTAGCCCGGTGTTCACAGCGTGCTCGTGGGATTTGAGAGACGAGGCTTTAAGTGAGGCCCAAAACTCACGTCTCCCTTGGCAGAGCAGATGCTCTAAATGCCAGACTATTACTAGACAAGTGGGTGGTAACAATCTCACCTCCCACCCTTCCCACACAGAGAAAAAAACATGATTTCAGGCATCAGGCGCCGAGTCCCAGTTCCATAAAAACGCCTACGTTCACGTGAGGAAAACATCCTTGTCCTCAGCAATTCATAGCGACCAGCAGAGGTGTGCCTGCAGTTGGAGCTGCTCCGAGGAGCCCGTTTGCAATCCTCCTCCCCAGGTTGTGGCCGCATGTAAGCCAAGGGCTGGTTTTGGTACCGCCCAGCTGCAAACCTGGGCTCAGGCTCCTGAGGTAGCAGCTGAGACGTGAGGAGATGCTGTGAGAAAGCACTTTGGCTAGAGACGTGCAAAGCATGGAAAACAAAACAGCAGGCAGAGCCAAACTTATTAAGACTGGGCTAGACAGCAAATTGAGGAAATTTCACAGGAAAAACTATGACCTGAAAAGGTATTAAAATATAAGTGAAAAACAAGGACTCAGAAGAACAAGGTGAATGTCCAGCCACGATGCAAGCAGGGATGGAGATCAACCCTTGGCCTACCAAGTCTCACCCAGTGCCTTGCTGGGGTGGTGGCATATTGCCTCGGCACCTCACCAGTCTTAGCTATTAGACAATAATGACCTGCTTTGCCTAATTCCTGTGTGTGGGGGATATACTGTGTAAATCCTGCTATTAGTTTCCATCTGCTCATAGTAAAACTTGCCTGAACAACATGACTGAGGGAGTCTGGCTTGCCAAGTTAATTAGTCTTTTCTCCCTCTCCTACTCCTCAAAACTCAGGAAACTTTGGAAACTGTCTTAGTCCCTCTAGACCAAACTTTGCAAAGCAGTGTAGGCTTTGCAGGACTAAGCTGCTGAGCTTTTTATTTGCATCTAGGCCTAACAACCTAGGTAGGAGATGGAAAGCCAAGGCGACAAATGGAGGTGCAGAGGTGAGCAGGGAGCAATGGGATGTGATAAAGACAAGCAGAAACAGACTGAACCAGATTGGTGTAATGTAGAGATGAAAAGATATTTTAAGTCATGCTTTATATTCCATGACTCATCAAAATATTGCTTAACATGTAGCGTTTACATGACATTTCCACATGCTCTGAGATATAATTCAAAACCTTGATCCAAGAGAGCAGCGTTGCCAATTCCTGGGCTTCCAAATTAGCCTGTAGATGTCAGAAGGGCAGTAAGATGGGATCATTTGACAGCAGGAATAAACAAGACCCTTCTGTTGACATCACCTTTTGCAACATTCAGTACTTTGAAAAACTCTCCTATATAAAGAGTTTGGAAAAGATAAACAGCACTTGGCAAGAGAGAGGGATAAATTGTCTCTGCACATATTGAAGCATATCGCAATGCAAATGAAGAGAATCCGCTTTCATAGTGATTATCGTCTTTATAAATAAGATAGAACACATTTAACTTAGAAACACTATGAAAATGGTTTTAGAAGTAAGCAAGAAGAGAGGAAAATAAGTCAGACAAAGCTTTCAGTCTTTACAAGAAGGGGTAAGGGACCACACAGATAAGTGTAACAGTGTCAAACCTATTGCCTGGTTCCCACAAACAGATCAATGCCCAATTAATGTTGGTCTCCCCTGTAATCTGATGCAATCAGGAAACAGCCCTTGATTTAAGACCAGGTGGAATTGCTTACATTTTTCATGGATTTTTAATTACAGTCATAGAGAACTACAAATCTCCTTTGAAGTTTTGGGGCTTTGAGGCCTGTCCCAGCTACTACCAAAGCCAATAAAAACTTCTGTTTGACTCAAATAAGCTTGGGCTTAGGATTTCTTACTGTTAGGCAGAAGATGCATCTATCCATGTGTTTTGGCTCTGTGCAACACAAACCAAGTTTAATTGTAACATAGGCTTTGGTGCTACCCAACCCTAATGTGCTCTTGCCTACAAAGGCAACGAGCAGTTTTGCTCTGAATTTTCAGTGTAGTTGTTACTTTTAATTTCTTTGTGATGCAAGCTTCAAGGCACACGTCTTTTCTTACTTAGTCAGTGTTATTTGGTCAAAGTGAAAACTTGCTCCATTTGAAATGGAAAAACTCCAAGGTTAATCTGTCTCATTGTATTGCATCCTAGAGGGAACGAAATTAAAGCACAAGGCCAGTGTTTCAGGTTGTTGAAGAAATCAAATTTTGTGAGCCTTTACAGTAATGGTTAAGAGTGGGTTCCATCTCCCCTCCCTGCAGCCCTCTACAAGTTAGACCTCTATTTAGAAAAATAGGTGGAAGCACTCTCCTGAGGCAAATGACAACAATTGCATATGGCCCGCATGCTATGAACTTTAAAGCTAATATTTTTAAATGGACAGAATTTGGACTGATGAATCAAAGTCATCACCAAGAAAAGCCGTAAAGAGGATTAACGTCAAAGTGTAGCCAGGTAGATGCTGCTTAGTGCCTGAAAGGTCAGAGGCTGGAAAGGAAAGAAGGAGAAGAAGGTCGGATGCATATCAAATGATGCTGTGGTATCTAGTTCAGCCAGCGTGGTTCAGGCAGATGGCCACAATGAATATTTAAAGAGATGTGGCAGGTGAATTGTAATGGAAGCAGAAGTAATGCTCGTGTCAACATAAAACCATACAAATATTGCTCAAGACCATCAGTTCAGAAGTATTAAATTTTAAAAATATTTTTCACTGTCCCACAATCACAACGTCGTTTTGATACCATAATTTTTACACTAGCGATTCATCGTATATATGACAGTTACACTACTGCATTTGTAAATTCCAGATGAATGTCCCTTGGGAGGTATTTGTAGAAGCAGTCCCAATATTTAATTATAATATCTGAATAAATCAGGTCATTCAATTTATGACTGTGTGTTTGTTATGAGAGGAACATGTTAGGAGCAGCCATTTATTAATCCTGAGATGCTGTGCTTAACTCACCACAGAGCAAGGAAAGGCAGCTGCCCAAGAGCTGACGTAATTTCAAAATAGACAAGACAACAAAAGGCAGCAAGCAGAACAGCACTGTTGGGGGGTGAGGGGGGGTGGTGTTTGTTTTGTTGTTGTTGTTGTTGTTTTTTCCTACACCTACAGAGATCCTTCTAAAATGCATAATTGACTTCATTAGGAAAATCTTCTTACCAGTCTTTGCTAAATCTTCTGCCAGTGGAGAAGCTGAAAAATGTAATGAACAGAAAGATTCCATCAGCCAGCCAGCATTGTGTGAATTTGGTCTGAGGTTTACTGAGGGCAATGAGATTTTCCCAGCTGTCTTGTATGAGCTCCGTGTCAAGGTCTATAATCCAGTGAGTTTTTTGAGTAATGTGCAGATGAGGACACACAGCATGTGCTGATAAGCGCTAGTGATGGGAATATATTTAGTACACTGTAGCACTTGTCAGCAGGTAACGGAGGAGAGACTGCTAATGACAGGATAAGATAGAGAAAAAAGGCCCACTTTGGAACAATCCGTTTGCTCTAAAAAGAGCATGTTACATTTTTATTAGTGCTAGTAGCTAAAACTGCAGATGTTGAAAGGATCTCCAGGTCTGGACATCTGGTTTCATCCTGAATTTTACTGAGCATTGAGAGATAAAAAATAAAATTAAAACTCTGGAGACAAAGATCATGCCTGTACCATGAAATTTTGCTCACCCATTTCTGCTTTAGCAGTGAATTTTAGAAGTGATTGAATAAAAAACGGATGTGTGTGCAAATCAAAACATATCATATGAAAGATGTCTAATCAGAACACTTTTACTCTTTTTTTTTTCCTCCAAGGTGCTCTCTAAAATATTCAAGTGGAACTGATTTAGTTTGCAAAGCAGGGTTATTCCTGCACTCTGGCAGAATATTTACCACCAGCTTGAGGCGTAAATCTATTGCAGACACAAAGAAGCAATCTTATAAACAGCTTAACGCAACATTAAGTGGAGGTTCTGTAGCTGGTTACACACCACCCTCTTGCTTCTTAAAATACACAACTGAGAACAAACAACCACAATACATGTTGAATAAGATAGCACCATTTTTTTCTGTTGCTTTTCATAGTTAAATCAAGCTTAAATGTTGTATTGAAAAGAAGGATGAATGCTTGAGTATAATTGAAATTACTGCAGTGATTTTAATGATCAGTGTGCTGAAGTTCTGCTTTCATAATTCTTGCTTTACGCAGTTGATCCAAATGGAGCCCAGAATAACAAAAAATTGCAGACATAAAACTGAATACGTTTGAGGAATAGTGTCTGTAAAAAACAAATCAACTCTTTTATCTCATATAGTATAAATCTCCCCTTTTTGTCCACAAACACCATTAAAAATCTGCCAGACTGAGTTTTCACGCGGTTCTGGCTGAGTTCTGTTATCCTTTTTTCATAGGTGGAGACCACAACCACAGACTGTCACTTATCAGTGGCAGTGCCTTGTGGTTCAGGCCATCCTTGGACCATCCCCGCTCACTGTGCTTTGATTCTCTCCCCAGAGCAGTCACAATGGGCAGACTGGATTCCTTTTCTATGTAATTAAACCAGAAAATGTGCTCCCGGAGTTGATATTTCTTTGCTTCAGTTGCTTGTGGGTGCACAGCCCGCAGCACAAAACTGGGCGGATTCTGAAACAAGGCAGGTAAAGCATCTGCAACGCAGACACTGAATCCTCAGTGCTAGTTGCTTTGCTCCACTCATACCACGTTGCTCCCTGACACCAACATGCCCAGAGATCACTTTTCTCTGTTTTACAGTGCCAAAAAAACACTTCAGAATATGGATTTTTGCCACCTCGCCCTGGTATGGTTGCACCAAGGTCAGAGTGAAAGACGGAGATTTTGCTTTCGTCACATGAAGGTTTTTGAAGGTTTTATGTTAGGTATCTTTGCCTGTCCTTTTTTTTTTCCTTCTTTTTTTTTCTTCCCTTTTTTTTTCCCTTCTTTTTTTTTCTTCTCTTTTTTTTTCCTT
>VWYH01011296.1:1000814-1074736 GCA_013399365.1 Pampusana beccarii | reverse complement strand
GTAGAATCAAGCACTACATTTAGTGCTGCTCAGAATTAGTGTTAAGCCTTGAGCCAAGAATAACGTAAGTCTTTTCTTCCAAGCCAAGAGATTAAGTTTATGTTAAAGGTTTTTCAGGTCCACCTTTAGAAGTGGAATGGACTGTTCCAGATGTTGCTGATGGTCTTCACTGCAATCAAGATTAAAGAGCAACCTGCCTAGATTCACTATTCAAGAGTGAAGAAAACACCAGATAAGAAACAGACGTCAGAAGCAGACCTATCACTTCACAGTTCTCTCAGCGTTGAACTTAGTGACTCTAAAAGTACAACTGTAGTAACAAATGCTTTTACTTCTAGTTAGCTTTTACATGAATCTTTAGTGAAAACTATTCTAGCCCAAAATGAACTAAAAGAAATGTCTGCACAGGTCAAATCTGAAACTGCAAAATATCCCTTGTTGGGATTATTGGTGATAATTATAGTCTTGACAATATTCTTATACAGTATTGAAATATGAGCAATCGCAAATCCTTTTGGCAATAAACTGAAGTATTACATGAAGTCACAAAAATGATACATCTTGTGACTCTAATTTTAATGCTAATAATTTTTGCTTGCATTATGCTACAATGTTCTATTTGATACTGCTATCAGGTAACAGAGAATTATGCCATACCGCAACACGATATGATAATATCCAATTCCAATCCCTAGCACACTGTGATACTATAGTATCTTTTAGATCTATATTGCAAAAGAATTTGCAAACGTATTGAAAAGGGGGTAATTGAAGAGAAGTTGCCGAATTAATGTGTACTGTGACTAAGTTATAAAAGACATACCCATCATTAACTGATTGACATGAGATAAATGCTTTCTGACCACCTGCAAAATGAGGGGATATTTTTCAAGTTTTAGATCCTTCTGCATGACAAGAGGGAGACAGAAGTTTAAGTGATACATTGTTTAGAAGCAAAGTGCTTAGTTTGTCTTTAACTAATAATTGATAGGTGTATTGTAAGTAAGACACGAAACAGTTATAACTAATATCATCAATTATTTCTTAGTATAGGTGTATTGTATGTCAAAATTTTCAAGAATTGTAATGCATATGAAATAAATATGTGAATATAAGCAACGCAAGAGCATCCAGTCGCTGGAGCAATTATGGAGGATGATTCCCACTGTTCCCCAGCACTGAAAAACATAAGAATGTCGCTTAACAGTATAAGTGACTCTGTTGTTAAGTTTCCTTCTCCGTTTCACTAGATCTCCTGTGTTGTCAGAAAAAGGAAATGAAATAAAATTACACTTAATGGATATAACAAAATTTGTGAAGGAGACGGGTTTTAATTTAAGGACTTTTTTTATTAAAATGTTTGAGAAAAAGCCTGTGATAAATATAGGAACTCTATTTCTAATGGAAACCACTGCAGTTGATTAAAAACTTTAAAATAATTTTAAGAAACAAGAAGGAGGCTTTTAGAGTAAGAATAAAAGTTTGGTAAATATTAGGGAGTCGATCAAAAGCTTTCTGAAGTGAAAAATAACTTTCCATTGATGTGGGTTTGGTGTAGGCGCATAGTTTGTTTGTTGACTAATGTTTGTCTTAATTTTGCCAAACTATCCATGAGTAATCTTTAAAAAAAACAAACAAAAATTAATATTTTTTGCACAGTTTGTAGAACTGACAGAACAAAACCACAAATGTATGTGAAGACTTGTGCACTTTTAAAATAAGTTATGAATTTCCCTCTAGTGGGTTGCTCAGCCCTACTGAGAAAAGAAAATGACAGTCATAAAAAAGCAGTTAAGTGAAAACTTAACTCCTTTCTGAGAAAAACACAAAGTTCACTTCCCTGGATTTATCAAACCTTTTTTATGTAGAAAGGCATAGTATAACTCAGTATCTTTTCTCTCCTTTGTCAGGATATTTTGGAGTGTACAACTGTGTTAGGTTAGCTGAAATCAAGGTAATTTTCCATGCAGTTTGAATATTTTCTTCTGAGTAGTTAGCACACTCTTTTGTTTTGCATTTAGTATAAGAATAATATGATAACACCATGGGATAGAGTTAATGTTTTCTTTCAGTAGCTAGCTGTGTTTGGGAGTTGGTATGAAGGGAATGTAAGGACTCACTGATATCTTGGCTCCTGTCAAGGAAATCAAGGACTTCTTCAACCATCCACCTACAGCTGCAAATTGGTGGGAAGGGGGCACAGAGAGGACAGCACCTAGATTGACATCCAAGTTAATCAGTGAAGTATTTCATACCACGGACCTCACCTTCCATAAGCAAGGAAGTTGCTGGTGACTGGCTTTCTTCTTCAATGGCTGCCATCCATGAGGGGGTCTGCTCCTGGTGCCTGCTTCCCGTGACTTCCCTACACTCTCCTTGACCCCCATGTTTTGCTGGACTTGGTGTGTTTGCAGTGTCCATCCTCTGGCGTCCGTTGCTGGGAGAGAACGTTCTAGCGGCTAAGTATTGCTCTGTATATTTGTAGGGCTTTGTATATTTTATATTTACATTATTGTTCACTCTTCTTTTATTATTGTTCAATTAAATGTGTTTCCATTTCAACCCCTGAGTTTTTCTTCCTTTTCTTTTTCTTCCCTCTGTTTGCTGTTTAGCTGCTACCCAGAGTTAAACAGTAACAACAACCCAGAGGACAGTTTATCGTATTTTGGTGGAGATAATTTTCAGAGGCACAGAATACCTACATCCAATGATACCTAAGTAAACATATAAATGAAAAGCTATAGTGAATAAGTAATATCTGTTAGAATAAAATTCTTGATTTTTGAAGCACTGGTATTGCATTCAATATAACCTGACTAAAGCAACTCTATTTTTTTTATTTCACAAACTATTATATAGTATGACCTACTATCAGTCAGGGTCAGAATTAACCTCTGTGAAAATCTAGTCTTGTTTCCTTTGAAAAACAGTTACAGAATTCCCTCATCCAGACCATAATAATTGATTGAGTTAAATTACAACTTTTAAACAGAAATGTAATCCTGCTCTTAGGCTTATGTCTTGGACACAACATCAAATTCCTAGATAAACTGCTTCAATGTTTTATGATATATTTGGTTAAAAAATAGTGCATTGCATACACTTTTCTCTGCAAAAGCAAGTTACCATTTCTTTTTATTTTGCCAGAAATCTATAGCCGTGAGATGTCCTGAAAGAGACAGAATTCTGTCTCATAACCATTGGACTTGAAAATATTTAGCTTAATGAGATTCCAGTATGACACAACGCACCTTTCCAAATTCAAACGGAAATATTTGTTGAATGTTTTGCCTTCTTATTTTCTTGTTCAGAGTTGCACGTTGTATCAGTTTGACTATTTATATTTAATAATTGATTTTTCAGAATTCATAAGGCCTACATTAGGCTTAATCAGGAAAAAAAAGTTCCATGTTTACATTTGCATATGTCACATCTGAATGGGGGAAAAAAAAGTCAAAAAGTGATGAGGAAGGTCTTTTCAGCTATCAGTGCAACCCTGGTAATTCTAGAAGGGACTCACTTTGCTCAAAAGTGAGTTCATAATTGTAATAAATATAGAAAAAAAAAATCGTCCTTTGACCATCTCAATTTACCATTAACTTCCTTCAATTTTACTTCAACCACTCTGTATTCGTTCCAATCTCATTTAGGCACAAGTGAAACAATCAAACTTCGAGTCCTTTTAAACTTTATTAATTGTAGAAAGATTGTACATTCTAATCAGAGGCAGATCTACACACATAATTACCAATTGCTGATGTTTTTCTCTCACATCAGCATAATATTTGCCCACTAAGACCAGAGTAGGTGGTGGCAATTGAAATTCGAACACAAAAGTACTTCTACTGTTTTACTACTCTAGCTGACCTCTTTCCCCAAAAGTGACAACATTTAATACACTATTTTAAAGTATGTTGTCAGAGATGAGTGACATTTCAGGAAGAAAACCTCAGCTTTAAAAACTACGAGACAGCTGCCTGGCTTGCTATAAGCAGATGATATTAGTAGCTATTGCAACTGTTGATGGTTTTCCTTCATCAAGAAAGTAATGAGTTGTGCATAGCTCCAAAAGTGACTGAAGCTGCTCATACTGTCTAAAAGTTGATGACAAAAGGACAGTGAGAAATACCATATTCTGTATGTGGAGTGTCTTTTTTTACTTATCACACTTTAATTTGTTTCTGGCACTCTAAATGCAACAAATTACTTACATACTGAAAGATATTTGGATGCCGAGGTGACATGTGAGAGCAATACATGAACAAGAGAGATCTTGAGCAATCTAACATAGATGAGAATTAAAACATGCACTCTGCAAAATGACATTTTAAAAAAATCTTATCTGTGAAATGACTGAGAAGATTATTGTTGTGATTCTGTGTTCAATAGCATTGTAAGCCAGGCTCTCCAATCTTGGCATCATACTCCATCACATAACCCAAACCAGGGATTCTAAAATGAACCAAGAAGCTCAGTAGAAATATTGTGCAGCAGAAATTCAAGATTTTACCTTGAAACATGGTTACAATCAAGTAGTGATCCACTACTGAATGTATTTTCCTACTACATGTATTCATTAATATCTGCAGTACTGCAGCCTTGTAGAGCATTAGATTATTCTGTACTAAGCTCTATGTAAACATGGAGGAAAAAGATAGTCCTTGCCCCAGAGGATCTACAGACTGTTTGTAAAGCAGCAGTAAATTGTGTGCATACAACCCAGCAGAATAGTTCACAGAAACAATGGCAGATACTTCCAGTTTTCATAAGCTGTACCCTAAACAGCGGTCTAATGCACTTGAAGTCTACTCCTAAATTCAGAAGTTGTCACAGGTCTAATCTTCAGATTTTTATCTACCAGGCATAAAGATTATTTTTAATTTTTTTTTGCAAGATAAATGGATTTTTCATTAGCAAACCTATTTTTAAAAGAAGTTCGTTCATAAGCAATTGCATCAACATTAAACCTACTATGCTTTAAGAATAAGGTGGCATAGGAAGCAAATGAATAAATAAATAGGACTGTCAAATGTAATTCACGTGAAATAATTCCAAGGAAACTTGCGAGTTTTACAACCTTTTGGGGAATTCTTTTCTCATTTTAAAAATTTTCATAGAAACAGTTATATGTAAATGGGAAGTCTGACTAAATAAACCTAGATGTGAGCTAGAATAAGAAATGATGTAATTTCTTTCAATTTTCACATTAAGAACTACAAGAGAAACTCCAATTACATTGAAAAGATATTTGTACAAGTCCTGAAACTTATTGGACTAATACATCTAGACATTTTCTTCCAGGCTTCTGAACTGATTCAGTTCAGGGAAATGCAGTACAGTTAGCATTCAACTTTAATTGCAATGAGGTGACAACATACTGGGTAATGAGTTGTTTATGAGTTGTAGATGTGTTTACAATGAGCTGACAATGTGTTGGATAAAGTGTTCTTCTAAAGTTGTAGATCTATTTACAATGAGCAGTGTGGGAATGTTCATTAGTTGTCGATTTGTTTGTTTACATTGTTTTCGATTTGCAATTGCTATAAAACAAATCACAGGCTGATGAAGGATGGTTGTTTGTGTGCTTTAATGATTTACTGTAGTAGCTTGTCTGAAAAAGTACTTAACTCTGCTTCATCTGTCAGTTCCCACTGCAAAAGCTCCCAGTCACAATAGTTTTATTAGCACAGCATGGGCCATTTGTAAGAACATTATACATCTAAAAAACCTCAGTGTTTTCCTGTTCAGTCTGTTGTATTTTGAATGGCTGAACTGAACAGAATTCCTTCTGCTCTGTAGAAGTTTATAGGATTTAATATGCTCCAAGATGTACATTTGAAGATACACATATACTGTCCCTGGAAATTCTTTCCCTGCCTCCTCAGTAATGTTATATGCTTAAAGTCATACTGCTGTCTACTATTTCTTACTGCTGCTACCTTCTCAAAAACAGCTAAAAAAATCTACCATCAGGTTATGCTGGGTTACATGACATGGAGAAAAACAAATATAGGCTGGAGGATATTGACTTTTTGGTTACAGAAAATCTTTCAACAGCTTGCAGCAATTTGACAAGATATATGTAACATACTTTATTACTCCGGTTACTTCAGTCACTGTATGTTTAATAGTTTTTGTTCAAAACAGACATAAAATGTAGGTTTTGATTGTTTTGTTCCCATGTTAGTCTTTTCCAGTTACACTTCCTGTGGCCCAGAACAAGCTTGTTTCACAGGTTTTCTCCTTGTTATTTTCAAAGAACATTACATTACATATTCCACACTCTGCCTTTTGTCTTCCCTTGCTATGCTTCACTGTACTCAATGGCAATTCCTGAAAAAAAGTGGTCATCTTGTAATGACTGCAATGGGATTTTCCTGAAGCCAAATTTGGGGTTTTCAGCTAAACTGAAAGCAGCATTGACACTCCAAAGAAATTGAGACAGTTTCTAGCTCTGCATTGTCAGAGAAAATAAGAATTAAGCAAACGAAAAATGTATTAATATTGATTTTAGCCATCAGTTTATGATATTATTGGCACAGATTTCTGTCACAAAGAATCTACATTGGGGAAATCTAGGAGGAAAGTACACACCCACTTGTTTGAAAACAGTAGCTTTACTTATTTGCACTGTCAACTTCCATCACAACAGCTACACCGAATTAAAGGAAAACGCAATATTGCTGTAACCCAATATGATAACATCCAGAATTTCACGATAACTTTGTATGTTTGTATGTCTCTATGAGAAACTACTAAAATCTATGGTTATGAAAATGTACTTCATTGTCACATCAGCGCTATCTCTGTCCATTGGAAAGGGGATGGTGAGCTTGAGAGTTTGAAAGTGCTGGGGGAGGTGGGAAAGAAAGTGTGTGACCGTCAAAGGCAGGGACTAATGGAAAAATGAAAGTCCCTTTAACTCTCCTGGCCCGCCACCTTTCCCATCTGGAAAAGCCACACCTGCTTTTCCAGCTGCAAATAAATCATACCAATAAATACAACGTATGGGTACAAACATGCTCTAATGAACTAACTGGAAGTTTTGCTGCTAATTTTGTTCTGCTAGCAATGGGACTAGAAGATGCTATTCCACCTCTGTTTTCTCTGAGGAAAATAATATCATTCTGAAAAATTTTTGCCAGACTAAAAAAAAAAAAAAAGCAAGCAGCTGATATTTCTGCATCTTCTAAGTGTGTGGTTTTGATTAAATTTTTGATAAAATTTTTCCAACCCCTGTCTTATCATGCGTTTCTCCAAGTGTTCAAACACATTTTGTCCTCAAATACCTGTAAAAAGCTCCCTAAAATCTGACAAAAGAATTTAAGAGATGTCTGAGACTTGGATTGCTTTGCTATGCAGAAAACCTGTGCTCTCCAGTCAAAGCTAACAGCTTCCAGACCATGTCAAAATGTGATTTTGAATGGCGTGAATACTGTAAAAACTAGTCCCAAAATCTAATGACTAAAATGTCAGGCATCTGATGAGTCTCTGAGATCTTAGACACGTTAGAGAGATCTGGAAACCAATTCAGAAAATGTAAACTGCTGGCTGTAATGTGAATGAATTACCAGCCCCAAGTTTTTATCTTTCTTCTTTATTATGCCTTCATAATTACTTTGCAATTAGCAGTTCAGTTGTTTGGAATTTATACACATCATAATTCTCTATACCCTTTCCCACAGTGATTATGCATAAAGGAGGAAAGCTGCATCTGCCATGAGAGGTGCCAGCTCCTTGGCCTTCCCATTCCTTGTGGGAAGGAAGGCTGGGCCATGGTGGGGAAAACAGGAAGATTAATGGGACAACCAGCAAGATTCTTCCATAATTCTGTTCCACAAAGCCAGGAGTGGGGAAAGAGCTAATCCATCTAAATGTTTATATTGCCTGAGCTTTCTTATCATATCAATCATGATGTTAACGCACTGAAGCCTGGAGTCTGGCAGGCTGAAAAACCATAGGGGCAGTGAGTCAGCATACGAATTTTCTGTGCACACCTCTATGTGGCCATAGACCTCAGCTGGCTTTGCAATCTAAATCCCCCACCATTTTGAGGAGGAAAAAAGAAAGGGAGATCAACAGAAAAAAAGAAAAGTAACCCCTCTCCAAGTGGAAACTTTCTTGGCCATTTCAGCAACTAGAACTTTCCTTTTTCTGTAAATGACCTTAACATTAGGAATGTTGTACATGTTAGTGAAGTGTTACATCTGCCTTTTTTTTATCTCATTAGCAAATAATGCCTCCATAGAACCTTGAAGCTTAAAAAAAAAAAAATCATTATATAGTCTATCATTAATAAATAGCAGCATGAACATGTGACTTCAATGAAATACAGTTAGTGAAGCTTCTCAATATGCCCATTTGTCCAGAATAAATAATAATATTGAATTTAATGCACTTTCTATTGGCTTATTGGGGTAGATTACTTTTGTATGACATGTATATGTGCATGATCTTTCACAGATATAATATTTGAAACTAGAATATATTGTTTTTATACCTCTACATCACATTTTAGTACATTGATGTGATAAAGGACTATTTTTTCATAGTATATTTTTTAAAAATCCCATCCCTGTATAAACATCATTTATTTTTTTAAAAATAATGTCCTGTTATACGTAACACTTTCTCTGTCATGGCAAAAGTTCTTATTTTTCAGTTGATTTTTTATGTGAAGAGATATTAATCCTAATTACAGCAAATAGAAAATATTACTGCAAAATTGTCTGCAAAGGCTGAGAAACCAAGTTCAGGATTATTTTCACTCGCTGGGAAGTACTTCAATACATAAGCTGTTGCTTTTCACATGAGGAAATAAGCAAATAAATAAGGAAATAAAGCAGACTTTTATGATAGACAGGTGGCAATTTTGTAAAGCATGAATGGGAGGCACTCATAGAAATCCCATTAACAAATAACCGAGGCTGTGGGTATGCATCCATTCACACTGCTTTTGAAAATATACCTCAAGATGAATAATTTTCATATGTACAGTAAGTTCACAGCTGATGCTTTATTGTCCACTGAACCATCATTATCCTCAGCTGGGAAATCAGCTATGCGCATGTTTTTCCACCAAGAAGATGGAAAAAAAAATGTTTACTAATATGGAAAACCAGAAAACTTTGAAGGGAATTTTAATGATATTTGCAAATTACTTGAGACTAAAACTCACCTAGCAGCAAAGAATACAGAGAAGGTAATAGAGATACTGCTGTTCATGTCATTTTCATAGCTTCTTACATATTCATGTTCCAAAAGGATTTCTTTCACAGAAGCTCATGCTCATCTAACCAGACACTTTGTAAGTAAAAATGCATGAAATTTAAACCAGCTTTTCATACGGACATTTTTTTTATGGCTGAGTGTCTTAGCAATCCAGCAATGGTAGACACCTATAAATGTATAATGTGATGGATTAGACTGTAGAGCAGACTGGATGCATATGGAGGTGGTGTTCAGTGTTCAGCCCTTCAGTGAAAATCCATTTTAATGTTAAAAGGAATCCATTGGAATTAATAGTGCATTGTCCAGGCAATAAGTAAAACATTACAGTAGTTTTTCCTTTGAAAAAGAATCCACTCTTGCTCCTAATTACAACAATTATGACAAAGAATAAAGCTACTTCTGATAAGGATATAGTAAGAAAATCAAATATCGGTGCCTTGGTTAGGTCTGGGTTCCTGTTTTGAGCTTGATTTCAAAATAGTAATTTTAAAAAATTTGTTAAAGAAGCCTTGCTCTCTTCATGGTTTGTCAAAGCTCAGTGTAAAACCAGTAATGAACTTACACCTTACACATATATGCACCAATTTGAGGCATACCAACCTGGGGAACTTCGGAAAGTTAAACCAAAATAGCTGAAAGGTGTGAATGTAAAGCATGTTATGTAAAGTGCTTTGTGGTTCTGTGTGAATACGCTCACTGAAAACCAAAATACTTTTGCAGCTTTTCAGCAATAAGACCACTTTTTTTCTCTGAAGGGCTCAAAGGCACTTCAGACTAAGGTCTACATTCACATGCTTAGACAACTCAGTTAAGCTTTTCTGGCAAGTATATCCCTAGTTTAAACACTGCATTAGAAATTATTATCCATCAGGAAAAAAAAAAACAAATTGTTTTCACTTCTGAGCAACCTGTATATAGGTTAAGATTATTGATATGTTTAAAACAAGGAATGCAAGTATTGTGCTAGATTTCAATGAGCCTAAGAAACATGGAACCCTCAAGATAAAAAAAGAATAGGTGGGTAAATACAAGACAATACAAAGAATAGTGCTTCAAATAAACATAGTGTATTAATGGTGCGACATCTTCATGGATCTTCAAGAAAGCCGCTGATACTTAAATGGTCCCCACTGAACATATAAGACCCCAAACTACCTACTTGTTCATTAGACTCAAAGAAGGATGTCCACAACATTTTTTTTCTGTAGGAACTGATATAAAATGCCCTTTCCTTTTTTTTTTTTTTTCCCCAGACACTACTGTCAACATGATTTTACTTACACTGCTTAATTTAAAATAAAATCAATATTTTCTTGTAATATTGCTTAACTGAGGCGATATGTTTTTCATTTTTGTGAATAAATCCTCCTCTTCTAATAGTATTAAGGATATTTTCAGTAGCCCTCCATGCTAAAATAACAAATACCTTTTTTTGTAGTTTGACTACCCACATATTCATGAGGATTTCCAGTGATTTACATCACTGGGAAAATACTCTGGGAAATAATTTCTCTGCCAGGATATGCTGGTGAAAAGAATGTGCATGAGTTGTTCCACAGTGATGTGTGATGTGCAAGAGAGTGATGTCCCCTTGTGATGTCTCCACTGAAAGAGTGCACAAGGAGGTTTCATAAATTACTCAATATCACTGGTCTCAAACACTCTGCAAATGAAAGTTCCTGCTCTGTTTCAAATTCCCCCAAATGTTTAAGAAGAAGGACATTTCAAAACATAAAAAGCCTCTAAGTGCTTCAGAGTTCTGGTTTTAGTTTTTTTCCATGATGGTAAAAATCTTGCTTCCAAAGAAAAAGAGAATTA
This sequence comes from Pampusana beccarii, assembly GCA_013399365.1. Classification (NCBI taxonomy): domain Eukaryota; kingdom Metazoa; phylum Chordata; class Aves; order Columbiformes; family Columbidae; genus Pampusana; species Pampusana beccarii. The sequence continues at coordinate 1,063,687 of VWYH01011296.1, read as the reverse complement.
ATCATTTAATTTTTAAAATGACATATTTAAATTCCTTGTGGCTACACGTTACCAAGTGCTATTAGCTGCTCCTCCTATGGCTTACCTCCAAACTCTTCACCAGTATCATGGCCCTTATGTATATATTACTTCTCCAGTATTTCATCCAAAATTTTCCAATGAAGACAAGTTACCCACATTTCTGGTACATGTAGTTTCTATCAACATACTAACTGCCTATTGCTTTTATTTGAATCAAGCTTATCCCAAACTCTCATATCATGTTTCGGTTTTCTTCTAACATTTGAAAAGTCACGAAAAATATTTTTTGCAAAAAGGTGCTTCTAGGTTATGGAGAGAATTATCTGTTACTGTAAAGTCAAAGAAGGACAAAAATGGTAATATAATGGTAAGAATGCAATCTATGCATTTGGGTTGCATAGAACAAATGGTAATGAATTTTTAATCCTTTTTCACTAACTTTTCAACCTTAAAAAAACAATCTCCCTCTAGTACTTCATTAGTTATCGAAAATACTTTTTTTCTTTTTTTTCCCTCAACACAAACCCCTTCAAAATACAAGTTATATTCAAGCTGCCTGTCAAGTATTACTTACTGTGAGTGCCAACAATATATTTTCCTCTCTTTTCTAATTGGGTAACACAGCTAATTACTGTTGTCTGTGGAATCATGTTTGATTGGCAGCTTGAATGTAAACGGAAACCATAATTTCAGATGATATTGTATAAACATTTGGAGTAGGGATGTGCAAGCAGTGAAACTTCAATGAGGGAAATTTATATGCTAGACAATAAAAAATTACCTGTGTTTCATGACTGTCTAATCTCTGATAGCAATTCTTTAAAAATATATGCATTCCTGCCAAATGCCCAGTGTTTTGCAAAAATGCTTTTGGCAAAATGTTCACCAAAAAATTTGGAGATATATTGGGAACACTGGCTGTACATACAGATGGGGGAACGAGATGCTGGAAAGCAGCTCTGCGGAGAGGGGGTTGGAGGTTCTGGTTGACGTCAAGACGAACATGAGACAACAGTGTGCCCTTGCAGCCAAGAGGGCCAACCGTGCTCTGGGGTGCATCAAGCACAGCATGGCCAGTCGGGCGAGGGAGGTGATTGTCCCACTCTGCTCTGCACTGGTGCGGCCTCACCTGGAGCACTGTGTGCAGTTCTGGGCACCACAGGATAAAAAGGGTATAAAGCTACTGAAGAGTGTCCAGAAGTGGGCTACAAGATTGCTGAAGGATTTGGAGGGGAAGCCATATGAGGAGCGGCTAAAGTCACTGGGTTTGTTCAGCCTGGAGGAGACTGAGGAGAGGCCTCATGGTGGTTACAGCTTCCTCACAGGGGAGGAAGAGGGGCAGGCGCTGATCTCTTCTCTCTGGCAACCAATGACAGAACCCGAGGGAATAGCAAGAAAATGTGCAAGGGGAGGTTTAGGCTGGACATGAGGAAAAGGTTCCAGCAGAGGGTGGTGGAGCATTGGAACAGGCTCCCAGGGAGGTGTCACGGCCCGAAGCCTGACAGTGTTCAAGAAGAGACTGGACAACGTCCTCGGAGACATGGTGGGTACTGTGGGGCTGCCATATCACAGAATCACAGAATGTCAGGGATTGGAAGGGACCTCCAAAGATCTTCTAGTCCAATCGCCCCACTGGAGCAGGAAAGCCTAGATGAGGTTACACAGGAAGGCGTCCAGTTGGGTTTTGAATGTCTCCAGAGAAGGAGACTCCACAACCTCCCTGAGCAGCCTGTTCCAGTGTTCTGTTACCCTCACTGTGAAGAACTTTCTTCTCATATTTAAGTGGAACCTCCTGTGCTCCAGTTTATGAAATATAATCACAAACCCAAAGGAAGTCTTGGTTTTGTTGAAGTTGTATTTTTTGAATAGAAAAACACTGCTGTAAAATGCTTTGTTGAGCCTAACAGACATAGAAGTTGCAGTTTTGAGTTGTAATTGCCAATCTGAGGCCTGAGCAGAGATGTTTTTGTTAAAATTTGTTATTTGAAGCTAATTCTAAAGGCTCTACCTGATTGTTACAAAGAATTATTTTTCCAAAGCCAAGAGATTCTGGGCTTTGTACTCTGCTACACATAGGGACAACCATGTTCTAGAGTATCGCCCATTGTCTCTTGAAAGACACCATTCAGAAACAATGGCATCTGGAAGTAAATGATGCAAAACACGACTTTATGTGGCAGTTCATATATTGAATGCTGTTGTGTTACTTTGAATGGCAACTGTAGTAATGAGTGTTTTCCATTTGTGAAACTTTGAGAAGCTGAGATACTGCAGAATATTGCATGATTTATCCCTTGTACATTCTTTCATTTGAGCCTGACTGAATCAGCCTACTGAAGTCCTTGATTTATTCACAAAGTAGGGAGCTCTCACATTGAATTATTCTCTCTGGCCTGTAATGTTTGCTTGTGATTTGGCATAATTTGGACCACAAAAAAACCCCACAACTGTGATTGTCTTATGTATAAACAATCAGTTGCATTTATAATAAAACTTTTAGAATACTTAAAATTACAAGTGCATATATAATTCTGATAGCTGTACATTAAAATGAAGTATTTTTCACATATTGCATGTGCAGTAACATAATGTTTGTGAAAACATAAACCTTGGCTTTACTGTGATTCAATACAGTCTTATGACACCATCCTTTTTTAAAGTTTGTATCAGGTGCTGTTGTTCTTGTCTAATTATTTTGCTACAGATAGGTTTACATCCTGATTTTGTAAATTTAAGACACCATGTGGCTTTAAGTTTTTTAGCTCAATGCATATTTTTGATGCAGTAGTCTAGATGGCTTTGCTGGGAATTGGATTAAAATGTGAATATACGGAAAAAAGCAAACTGATTTATTAAAGGCCTACAATTACATTATATAATGACTCAGCCGAGCCACAGAAGTTAATGTGATATATCTGCTAAGAAGTGAATCTGCTTTCACGACTAGAGGCAGACAGCTCAGCAGGAGGAGGCAGCACATGGGAATAGCTCATTCACAACAGTCAGCAGCAGCTGGTGCACCGCATCTAAGGCGAGTGCAGAGGGGATTCCTACCACAATGTGCAGAACAGAACCATGACCACCTAATCTGCAAAATGCCTCCTAAGCATAGGCTCACAGGGAGATCTCAGACCTAAAAAGCACTACCCTTATTTGCAAGGACTTTTCTCTATAAAAATCTTCAGCATATCACTGGGTTCGCAGTCCTGCCACGCTCTGAAAGCGGGCCAGATCCCTCTTCCTTTCCCAAATAAGATGTTTGTCCAATTGCCAACAGCACGTCTGGTCAGAGATTTGGATACTGCTGTATGCCAATTAGTTGTTTAAAAAACGCAACGCTGTAAAGGAAATCAAATTCCAGCTTTTCACACTACTATAGTCACTGACCTTTAGGACAAGAGCTGCAGGCCATCTTCTGCTATCTTTGCAAGAAAAACTTCTTACTGCTTTTATTAAGCACTAGAAAGAATTAAAAAAGATAAAAGAAATATTTTAATGTATTGCTATATCACTAATAAAATCTTAATATTATAATTTGCACTCTATATATGGTTCATATTAAGATCTATCTTGTTCTCTGATCCAGTTGTAGTTGATGCTCCTGTCAGCAACAGATACATACTCAATCTGGATGTTCTACTTCCTTCCACAAACCCTTTCTTATCCATACAGCATCTCACTACTTCTTTTTACACACAAATAGTCATACAGATTCTACCACAGCTGACTTTCATTGTGATACAGCAGAGGCCATTTGAAGGCACTAAGTGACATCATATTACTCAGCATAATAAATATGAACTGCAAGGTGAGCTGACTGGTACTGACACTACAATAAATAAAAGGCAGAAAATTTAGTGATCCTCACAGTGTATTAAGGGGTAAATCTTTAGAATGCAAAGCTAAACCTTGTTACCCAACTAGAAGACTCAGGGCTGATGAATACATGTAAGTTTTACAACTATGGGACTAGACCAGTTAGTCATATGCTTGCAAATTTATTAGCTGACACATTAATCTTCAACAATCCTCCAGAAGTGCAGGAATTAAATATCATATTGCTGAAACCTATAATGTTTAAAATCCTCTACAGAACAAAAATAAAATGTTTAGTTAGTCTCAAACACTTGAACTTAACATTCTTTTATATCTACTGCTACTTTTTCATTTATGAAAGGAACTGGATTTTTTTTTGTGGAGGATTTAAGCCATGATAAAAGCAACACACTTGGAAACCATTTTTGATTTATCATATAGGAAGCCTTCTAGATCAGACATCCTCTGAAAAAATTGCTGTATACAAGATACTAGCACTATGATTTCTGCATTTCTCCATTGCAAAAAAAAAAAGGATAATCATTTATGTAAATATTTTTTGCTTTGGAAATATCAAGACTTTAATTAGAAACCATCAAGTCAACCAATGCAAACATTTAGTTTATATGCATATTCTCTATTTGCAAACTCATAAACATTCGCTAATTAAAATGAAACTAATATATCAAGTGTCTTTTTTTCTGCACATAACGGTAAATCAAACATGAGTTCTGAACAGAAGAACAACCCTTAGACAAGTCATTAAATGAAGACCATATAATATTCAAGGAAATAATTCAACAAGACATTCAATGAAATAATTTACTTCCAAACATAAGGTAAGGTTTGAGCTGCTGGCTGGCCTGGCCATTTGAGCTGTTTCTTTGGTAAGCATACTTGAAAATAAAAATCTGAAATATATTTCATTTCATTGTATTTGCTCACAACTCACTTTTTCATTTGATCATTCTATTAGGAAACTTAATTCTTGGAACAGTCCCGGAAGCTAACTTGAAGGAAGACAAAGTACATGTTTATGGTCTGTTATTATCTAAATCAGACTTGTTTTGGAGCATTGTTTCATCTTGCAGACAGAAGCATAATGTCCACTGATTGAAGGTGGAAGTCAGTAAAGTGCAAACTGGAAATAAAAGGCAATTTTTGGTGGTGAGGCCAATTAACTATTGGAACAGTTTTCTAGGGGATATAATAAATTTGTTCATCACTCATACTCTTTAAATCAAAACAGGTGAGTTTCCAAAATATATTCTGTTAAGCCTCTGTGGGTTATTGTTTGCGACAGGAAAACTGGATGAAAGCTGTGATCTTTTTTGTGCAAGAAGGCAGACAACATAATTACAATGGCATCTTTGAAATGCATTAGTGTCTTAATTTATCCTTCTAAAATTTGAACTAATATAAACAGGGCTTTAAAAATTTTATTTCTGTTTTGTAGTATTTTCTGGTCTAAGAATGAATGTCATGTTTGTGACATTGACAGAAGCAGCATTCAAACACCATCATTTTCTTTGATATAATCACTCAGACACCAAATAGGGAGAGGTTTACACCTTCTGCCTGGTTGCTGTGTCAGCTGCAGGTAATTGGTAAATAACAGTGACTGGCTACACTAAAGTTTGTCCTTGTAGCAAAAAGGACAGGGCTGAGGAAAGGAGGCAAGGGGGGAATTCTGCACACTCAATGTCAGTTTGGGGATCTGTCTGTGTCAAATTATAATTTCCATTTTGTCTTGTGGTTGTAACCTTCATTGCGAATTAGAGCATTCGTTCTGTACCAGCGTCTTGATACCTAGTGAGGGAATCATAACAGTCTATGACAGAGCAGTCAAAAGCTGAGCTGAATCCGTACTGAGTGGCTCCTCCTTACCAGAACAAGGATCTTCAGATTGGTGGGGCCATTAACTGTGTATAACTATGGAGGCAATGGGGAGGACAATGACAGCAAAGGTTTACAGCTGAAACCTTGACCTTTTCCTACCCACTTCCAACTCTTAGCACATAATCCAGATGGGAAGAAAACAAACATTAAAAAAAAAAAAACATTCTCCCTTGAGCAAAGGAAGCCAACTAGCACCAGAGGCAATAAGACCAGGCAAAGCACCACAGGGGATTTGCTTGATCTAACTCAGATCTATCTTAGGACTCCCAGCTGTAGCCATATCTAGTCCTAGAGACCACGGATCAAGAAAACAGTGTTCTTCATACAACCAATGTTACTGCAAATATCCCCACTAACGAAGATAAGAAAAGGTGTTGAGGAAATGCTTCTTTTTCTGCCAATTCTCTCATTAATTTTACTGCTTCAATGATAGCAGTAAGGCTTTTTTCTCCCTTATAATTGTCACAAGGAAGCAACTCACTTTGTGAGAACACATTACAGCTCAGTGCTGGGGGAGAACAAAAGTTTCAAAACTAAAGAAGGCTAACCACTGTGTAACATTCTGTCTTCTGCCTCTTGGTGTAACTGGAAAACCCCATCCTAATTATGACTGGAGCTTTTTATAGCTAAATATACATTTGCTCAAAGTAGCTCATTTGTACTTTCTATACTACATATTTTTTCTAAAAGAATAGAATTACATATGAAAGATAGCTATTCTAAAGACGCAAGCAGTATATCGCATAGTCAAAAGTAACTTTGAATGAAGTCACCTATAACATTTGTTTATAAACTTTGCCAGTTACATTTATTAACTGGGAATTTAGTGTGTGATGTACAGCAAAATGGTCGAAATGGTAATTTTTGAATACTTAATACATAACACGTAGACAGATGGCAACTATTGAAAACCATATATAAATAAAATGTAAAATAACTCATTAATTATAAAACATTCCTGTATAAGATCCTTTGCCAACACGCCAACAAAGTTTCCATCAAAAGTCTAGTTTAAAATGAGTTTTGTAGTTGTGACGGAGACACCCCAAAAGTCAATTTTAGGCAGACAGCAAGTTCCAAACCAGACTTTATTCTAGCCGGAAAAGTGTAGCCAATAAACTGACTAGAAGTAGGGTTTATACAATTATTTAGCACTCCGACAACATAAAATACAGGTTGGGATATCAGTTGAGAAGATTATTGGGGTAAGACAACGTAAGAATAATGAGGATCCACAACGTGCACGCATTCACTCACAAGAAACAAAACCAGAGGCTTCTCACTCATGGTTACCCAGAAGAAATAATCACTTGCCTGGGTTTAGGCAAGGGCTCACACTTGCCTGGGTTAGGCAAGGACTCACTCAAGGATATATCCAGTAGAGAAAAATAACCACTCACCACAGGAGGAGGAGAGGTGCTCTCAGTCCTGGGAAGTCTCCTTAGATGGAGTCCTAGTCTAAGGGGAGGGCTCCAGTTCACAGACCCACTGCTTCAAGACCACTCAAAGGGGGTCTTCAGCGGGGGCCCTGTTTTATAGCCTGGTCAGATCTGGCTGTGGGCATTACATCATGGTCCAGAAGCTTCTCAGCTTCTCTGGGCACCTCCTTTGTTGAAGACCCTGTCAATCAACTGAGGGTCCCGCCCCTCCTGCCCCCCAGCTGTCTGGAGGTGAAGTCCCCCTGTCCTGCGGTAGGGAAGGATGTGACTGTCAGCTTCTTGGTACCAGCCTAGGTGTGTTCGTGGGGACAGGCACAGTGGGGCACAGAAGGTGTTAAGGAGCCACCAGCTGCCCTATTGAAGGCTCCAGAACTCAGGGGGTTGTGCAACTGCCACAGTGTAAGTGGGATTTATAATAGTACAGTACTAAGAATTATGGCTGACTTTATCTTCAGCTGAAGGAACTGTAATAAAGGCATGAAAATCTCTTAGATGTATTAGGAAAAATCGTTATTAAGGAGTTGTACAGGCAAATGATAGGAAAAAGCTCTAATTGCATAGGTTGTGAAGTGGCACTTTCTTTAAAACAGGATAGACCACAATGTAGCAGGACTACAAGAAAATGCAAAATTAGGTTGCTTACATCTAGAAAATAGATATTATTTTTCACAAGAAAAATATATGGCAAGAGGACTGGTGTGATTGTAATAAAACACCCATCATTGTTATACTGTCAGACTGTCTTTCAATGATATCATGAGGTCACTGGTTTCCATGTCCTTTGTCCTTCTGCACTAAATGTCTCCCTGATTCACCAGCAGTGGAACCAGGGATATACAGAGCTCATTGCCTTTGAAAACTGTGTTTTGACGTTTTAAAACCTCATTTACAAACCATTATCTCTTTCTCAAGTTTCTTGGTAATATTTCCATTGAGACCTGTATACACAAGGTGCTTTTTTCTAGATAAAGAACCAGAAGAATAGGAAACTCTCCTTCTTGCATCAGCAGTCCCAACTGAGGAATTCATTCATTCAATCAGCTTGATTAATTAGCCGTTACAGACTTAACCAATTCCTTTTTAAAAAATGATAAATTCTTTAATTCCACAAATCCATTGGACAAGTATAGCCAAGAATATCAACATACAAAAATATATGAGAAACAAGAAGACCATTTTAGAATCACATTCTTCCATCCCAGTCAGTGGCTGCCTGCACTTTCTGTACTATTAAAAGTGAGAAGATGAGAGTGGAAAATGGATGGTGGCTGGTCGTTTGTTGTGGAAATTAACCACTATTTTAAATTTTTCACATCACAAACACATTTAGTATAAACAGATGGACTAAATAATTTCTGAACAGTTCCTGAATTATTGGACGTCTAATCAGTTTGGTATAGTAACGGTCATGACTTGTGTTATTTGGTATTAGGTCTACCGTTCAGCCCAGCATCACAAAATATTTATTTCTGTCATTATTCCTTCTCTTCAACATATACCTATGTAAGCATACCAGTGGCACCAAACTCTGATACATCTGATGTAGAAAAAAATATCTCACTGTTAACACTGTACTACTGATCAGAAGCCTACCCTGACCAGGCCAACCTTTTGCAGTAGGCTGTAGGTTTGTACAGAAAAGGGTCACCATTGCTCTCGTGAATTTACAAGCTCCTCTCACTGAATCAGATGTATTTTTCTGAGGAGGGTAGCAGAATCATCTCCCTCTCAGGTTTCTGGAAGAACTGTACATGAAATTACAAGTCTGATACTTTTAAAAGAAAACTAACAAGTGTGATATTATTTAATGTGATATGGGGAAAGAAGACTTTATGAAAGATTCTGAAGAAAAGCTGAAACTTTAGAAATAAAGTGTAAGTAGGTTAAAACACAACACGGGTTTACCAAAAGTATGTTCTGACAGGATAACCTAAAAAGGTAACCTACCTGACAGACAGAAGAAATGCAGTAGACCTCATCTTCATTAAAACATATCAGATAATCCTGCATTGCGAGATATATGTTGAATTGAAGAAGACACAAAGATAATAAAGGAAATGGAAATCCCATCTTATGAGAGCTGTATTTTGAGCATTGACTTGGAGACTGAGAGGAAACACGTTTGCTGTCCACAAATATACCAGGGTGCACATGCCAATGAGGGAAAAGAATCATTTAAAGACACAATGAATTTAAAGAACAAGTTCTGATGCAAAAATCCATTTAGAGTAGAAAATAAAAAAGGTTTCCAGCTCAGTACAGTGAAATTTTGAGACCGTCTTACAATGGAAGAACATGGGAGAGTACCTTAGTAGGAAGTTCGTTATGTTTCTGAAGGCAGCTAGAAAATGTAGTCCCCACAGGAGCAAAGGGCTTTACCCAGTGACTAATGAGGTTTCTAGTTTTGTTCTCTGAACAAAAACGGAAAGAGGAAGAAATCCTGCTAAAGTTAGAAGCCATGCTTTTAAATGTCTCTTAAATATTTTTAATTATAATTTGAATTATTCCTTCACACACACATATTTCAGAAACTTTTCTAGATACTTCTAATTAGAATTTAAGAGTCATCTTCATATTAAAAATCCTCTGAAACAATATCCAGTGCAAGTATCTGAAAGAATACTTATCATTAACTGAGATCTTTCCCCTGGTACCAACACTTGTATGAACAGGAAAAGAGAAATTCAGTTGCTGGAAGTTGTGGTGAACGCAGGACTGTGTTGCCATGATAGACTTTGTAACATGTTAAATATGACCTATTTATGTTGCTTGGCCTTTAGCTTTAGCTGACTTGCTTCTTACTCTACAAAGGCTCAAAATTTTGAACAAAGTTAACCAATAGGTCATTGCTAAAGGTGTCACTGTTTTGTATTAGAGAATGAGTAGAATTCTTATGTTATGGACAGTATGTTTCCTGAGCTGTTGAATGCCGTCACTGAGGGAGGTATGGAGGCTCCTGGTACCAGCAGCCGATATCATACGCTGGGAGTAAGAGATACTCCTCAACACGGCATCCCTTTCCTGCTGGAATTTGCAGTGGATAGGTGTGACAGTTAAACAATCTCAACAGAATTTTAGCTGGAAGGATTTTTTTATGGTTTTACAATTGTGACATTATGACATATGAAAGATATGCAGCATAGGCATCACTTGGCACACTATTAATATTACTATTAGTTGTACTATACTTTTGCCTTAAGCCTTGACCCCCGCTCCAAAGAGCCCATTAAAATAGGCACTGTATAAACATGTAACTTAGAGGACCTCAAACAAAGCAAAATCAGTTGAATAAAGGAAAACAAAAAAAACAAACCAAAAGATTAGTTTTAAAATTCTCTCACTGGTTCATTGTTCTTCCTTCTAGTGATTAGCTTTTCCACAGACCCTTACAAATTTCCTTGCCTTTGCTGCTTTTAAGAACTTGCTCCAAGAGTCTTAATTCTCTGGTGAAATTTTCCATTTGAATGCGATTCTATAACACCTTGAAAAAGGTTATTTTTGAAAGCAAGTCTTGTAATTTGCAATGCTTTCTTTTTCTTATGGCACCTATTCAAATATTCTTCTCTCTAGTTACCACTGTCCTCATCAATCTAGCTTTTCTACTTAGCTTCTCTGTTTGTTACCTAATAGTCAAGATGAGGGAAAAAAAATTTCTTCACTATGACGACAATAACAGACACGTAGCATCTCAACCATATTGAATGGCATAAGTAGCCAAATAGTGCATGCCTGTCCAAATAGTCCTAAATATTGCTAAAGATTTGATTTAAACAGATTCAAGCCTATTTCTATTTCTTTATCAAAGTCTGTCTGAAATCACCATTCAAAATCCTGGTAATTTTTTGTTTGAAATAATGCATGTCTTTTATGCAAATATCTTTTAAAAACTGCTTGACCGAAATGGCTTGCAAGCAGCTTTAGGATTCACTTCACACATTCTGAAGCTATAACATTCCGACATATTAGTTCAGTTGGGTTCTGAATGGTTCACCAGTCTTCATTTTCCAGCGACTCGACGTTTATAGCGTGTGCTCAATTGTTTTAAGGCATGACTAAAAAGTGTAAATCTGGTCTATGAAATCACTAGTCCAGAAAAAATTCTCTGCTCTGTTGACTTCAATAAGCACTATGTATATTCACTTTCTTTGTCTATTACTTTTTTTTAACCTTTTGAGTGTTTCAGAATTGTAGGTTTGGAAGAAGTACTTACTCAGAAATACCACTTTTCTGTATGCAAACTTTATAGCACAGAAATTATTGTGGGTTTTTTTTGAAAATGTGGATCTCTATAACAATTACAGCTTTGCAAGGTGACCAGAAAATTCTATCTACTTCCTCAAGCCCACTGAGAGTGGGAGAAAGAAGAGAAAAACACGCCCTATCTCTGTATTTGGAATCCTGCAAAAGGGAAAAATAACCTGAGCAGAGCAGTGTAATACAGAGTTTTGAGGAAGAAAGGACATTCAAAGTCCATTTCCCTAGAATAGCACTGCAAAAATACCTTTTCTTCATGGACTTCTTCAATCTTTATGTCATGAAAGCACATTGAAATAAATGTTTGAAATAATATTTCCCCTTTGGATGTTAACAGCTTTTCCAAATAATCTGTTTTTCTTAATGATGAGAGAGGTACAAACTTTAAGAAAATAGGCAGATGTTTATGGCCATTTTAAACTAATTACATTGACTGTGTCCTGTTGAACTGATTAATTGTATCCATTAGAATTCTCTTGTCTAACATTCTGTCTTTGCTGAAATTTTCTGCAGTGGCAGTGAATTTCCCTGATCATTTAGGTACCTTTTAAAGTGAGATCAAGTGAGATATGTTGTCAGATTCTCTTTTTGATCTCAGGTCTCCCCAGTTGTAAGGAAGACATAACAATTACAAAGAAAAAAAAAAAAAAAAAAGAAAAAAAAAGCAACTTGTATAAGTTGTGGGCTTTTTCTAAAAAAGCTGCCTTTCAGTTGTTTTAAAAGTGTCAAAATTGATTAAAAGGAAAACTAGGTTTTCTTCCTCATGGTAGGTTAAAAACAAATTGAAGGCAAATGCATTTTTATTTTCAGTACCGGTAGAAAGTATGATGTCTAGTATTACACAGTTCTGCTAAGCAGGTGTGTATGCATTGCTTGAAAAGGTGTCTAATATTCCACAGATGGCAATTACTTTCAGAGGAATGGCTAGGGACTTAATTAAAAGGCTAAGAGTTAGCAGACTGAAATGCTGGAGGAGCACATGAAAAATCTGTACATTATGCAAGGGACTCTACATAATATTTAGGAAGCTAAAATGTCTCTTTGAATTTTCCCTTTATTCCTTCGCAAAAGGTTTACTGTAAAATAAAGGTTAGGTATCCTATGTTTAAAATTATATTTTAGCTGACTGAACCTACTAAACAACAAAGCAAAATATATTTGACTGCACAATATCGATTTTACATGAAAGCACATCAGTTAGTGAAATGCAAAAACCAATAAAGCATCACCCCTGGCTGGGATAGATATCTCTAGACACAATTTATTTTTACATTTAAACCAATTATTGGGCTTGTTGCATTTAAAAATGGCCACTATATATCCTTACAAGGACTTTTTCTATTCAATCAAATCAATTGCATTGATCTCCATATTCCATATTAAACACCAATCTTAAATTAAAGCTGACACATTTTGAAGGCCATGGTACAAGTCTGTAAGCAAATATAAATTCTATAAGGCTTTCTTTGTGTCATTTATGCCCAAACATGAATGCAAATATTGATTACATTTTAACACACAATTTATAAGCTATTTCAATGCTTATTACTTCCTAAAATTTGTTCAATCATTATACAAACTTACAGAATGAGAATGTTCCTGGACTTTCCTTCTGTTGCACTGGAATATTACAATGGTTTTCATTAATAATGGAATGACAGAATAAAAATGGGTCCTTAGGCATAACAGTTGATGAAAAATCTACAACTAAAAGGATCTACAACTAATCTACTACTTTTCCAAATGCAGATATAGGGACAAGATTTGTTTCCTTTGTTCATGTTACTCAAAAAAGTTTATATCTACCATGTGCCTGAGTAAGCCGTTTTCATTCCCAAGTGGTGTTTACAAAGGGAGGCAGCACGACTGTAAACTCAGAGGGGCCATTCACGTGGACAAATCTATTATGTGTGTAAGCATAGGACTGATGCAAATTGTTCTCTTGGTAAAAGTCTTGGTCCACTGAAGACAGTGGCAAAGCTCCAGTTTTGTACAAAGAGGCTCTCTATTTATCCAGCTGCTTTTACCCCTTGCTGCATCACCTTTCTATGCCTGGTAGAAAAACAGCCATGCTGCTTGGAAGAGACCTCTCGCTTCTCTCTGGCTCATCAGTTTCCCAGCTTCTAAAGCTCTATTCTCTCTCCCAATAGTTTTCAATTAGCTTTAGATGCATTATTCAACTCTCTGAAGCTTTCCGGAGTTTACACAGAGTTTGCATAAAAGTAGAATGGAAGAATCCAGACATTAAAAATATTACGAAACATTCAAAATGTTCACCATGCTGTTAATGCTTCTCTCCCTCTTCATATTGCTGTGTGCATAGCTCGCAATCAAACAACAGTGCAAGAACCAAGGAGGGAATTTATCAAATACTCCAAATAGCTGCACATCACTACAGATTATGACTGCTTGGATTTAGGGAACATTTTTTTTTGGCTGAGGAAACATACCAATGGGATAGATTAATCTATGTAAACCACACAGCTCAGCTGAAACTGCTGTTCAGCATTCTAAATTGCCACCTTCGTCTTCTTTCAGCACAAAAATGTGCATTTCTTTCTATAATAAAGATATTTTATAATAGCAATAAGACAACTCCAGGGTGTGTGGTTATCACGAGATAATCATACCCTGGAGGGATTGCAGATACTTGGCTGTGCCTCATAACACCCCATGTGTGTGTTTATCTCATGATAACCCTACTCTCTTTTGTATCTTATTGCCTAATTATCCTCTGCTAATGCAAAATACTAATTTTTTTGTCTGAAACAATATGTGCAAGAATGCATTGCTAACAATCACTGGAGGACATTGACAAACAATGCTGTCACTACTTTGTACTCTCTTCCAGTCAAAAATTTACATAAAGAAACAAATGTGGATATTTTTCCTAAAGCAGTTCAAATCCTTTTAGACATCACCAACTAAAATATTTGAAGGAGGCCAAGTAAATAACTATAAAAATTCCAAGTATATTCTTACAGTGATTTATATGGTGTTACTTACAGAAAATACCAAACATCATTCTTCTGTACTTACATTTCTTTACATTTCTAATTCTAAGATACAGAATGCAGTTTGTTGATTTTTTCTTAAGGACCCTGAAGTACTCAATTTATAACCAAGAAACACCCATTTGATACTTATTAGAGGATACATATTTTTTTAATTGATGTGTATATGGGAAGTAATAGCTACATTTCAGACAACTGTAAGAGATAATTCAGAGAGAGTAAAGACTCCAGCCCTCACTTAAGCTGATGGAACTCTTGCTCATTGCTTCAGACAACAAAGATACATTGTAATACCTCTGTTTCTCTGATGTTGAAATTTGAGACATGAAATACTTGGAAATAAGGTCCAATAACTCCTCAGTTAAATAAATGCCATAAAAATCACAACCAATCACAATCCACTGAAAATAAGCAAACTAAAATTTAGTTTAAATTTTTAACTAATAGGTTTATTCTGAAAATTAGATGACAAATATTAGAAAACATTGTAAAAGTTAACACATCAAAATAGTATGTATAAGAATTGTCTTTTCTTCTTTCAATAAAATTACATATTTTGAAAATCAGTTGTTGTTCAAATGATAATCTGACATATTAAGATGACGTAAACTTGCATCAAATATAGAGGAGAAAATGTTACCAAAATACATATTAATCTATCAATAATTTATACAGATTTCATAATTCTACACTGATATTACTGGATGTTTATTATGCGTATTTTATTCTCATATCAAAACACTGTATAAGCTTTAACTAATGAAAAAGAGGCTTTTTCCATGGATAATATTAACAGGATAGAAAAAAACCCCAAACTGTGGACTATCCAGTAATGACAAATAATTAGAAGACAAATTTCTATGTAAACAAAAATAAGATAGGAAGACAAACTGTAAACTGCTTTAGAGACAAGTGTATTTAGTGCAAAGTCAAACATACAATAAAAAGTATAATCCTAGGAATTCAAAATATAAGATTTTATATATCTATCTTACGTATGTGTGTGTGGCTTTTTGTAACTATATGTGTACACATAAATATTTGGTTTCTTTTCATATTTTATAAGATCATTCTTTTCCATACTGCTTAAATTGAACAAAATTCTGCTTTTAATAGCATCACCTGAGTAGATCTGCAGGCTCTGGCCTCTTATTTCCTTTGTTGTGAGCTATAGTTAACGAAATCAAGATTTTCCCTCTTAGAATATCTATTTATACACTCTGTTTCTATGTAAAATGCTTTCGTGCTCCTTGTCCTCCCACTCAACCTCCTCTTCTGGAAAGCATGCATGTTTATCTCCCTTAACATTGCTTACAGATCTCATTTCTCAATCCTTTAATTATTTTAGATGGCCTTCTCTGAATCCTGGTTTCATGGTGCCAATGGAAGAGAATTGCCTTAATACAGTTCTCCTCAGAAGTTGCAAGCGCTGCTGCTGTCTTGCCTGTGGCATTCCTGGCAATGCTTGACACTGTACATTCTTGGAAAAGGAATGAAGGGGCATATTCCCAATCAACATATACCAAACGAATTATAAAAAAATACCACCAACACAGGATGATGCTGATATGCAAAAGCCACACCAATCACAGCAGCTGCTGGTTTAAAACAAAGATCTGAGCTCACCCTTTCTTTATCTTAATAGAAAAAGACCTATAAAATTGTGCAAGGCAGGAAGAGGCTCAGAGAGAGAGCTACATGGGCTGAAATCAGCAGGATTTTCCGCTACAGTGACAGCAATATCTTCAAAAATAATAGCTTGAAAGAGCTTTATAATTAAAGAATACTACATCATGGTATCACTGTCCTCAATATACTCCTTTTTATTTATGCCATTAAAGTTCACATCTTAGTCTTCAAATTGGACACCAACCTGCCTGCAGTAACAGAAATTGCTCTGGATAGCCAGACAAAATGATTTGTGCACTAGAACATGGTAGGAAATTGACCTGAAATCTTCCTGATCAATTGAAAACTGAGAAGAATTGGACTTCAGCTACCACAGCTGGATTTTCAGCTGTTGTGTCTGCAGCTTTCCTGGAGAATTTTGCTAGCGTTTACCTTGAGCTACACCCTATCTACAAACTGCAGGACCGCTCCTCCTCCATAGAAACACCTTCGCTCCTGCTGATATCAGCATAAGCTGTCACCTAATATTTAAATACAACTAAACGAGAAGAGTTCACCAAGTTCCAGAGGAAATGTTTATAATGAGAAGTTTATCATATGTATTATGGAAATAAATTTTGGATGAGAAATATTCTACTTCAAATAACATTATGACGCATGTGCAGCTCTTCTGTAATTTTATTTAAACATCAACAAAGATCTAACATGACTATTCCTCACCTAAGTTTTTTGGGGGAACACATGACATAATAAA
Organism: Pampusana beccarii; assembly: GCA_013399365.1. Lineage (NCBI taxonomy): Eukaryota > Metazoa > Chordata > Aves > Columbiformes > Columbidae > Pampusana > Pampusana beccarii. The sequence continues at coordinate 1,046,861 of VWYH01011296.1, read as the reverse complement.
GTCACTTATAATAATTTGTAACAGAGAAGTGTTTTGACACATACCATTGTCTACGGTATTTTTTGATTCATTAGAGTAATGGATGTATTAAGGGCAATGTTAGATATTATTTTGCTCTGGTCAAACAATTCCTTATTGTTTTATGCTGAATTAAACCAAAGACTAAATAATCTTTCATATGAAAAGCTAAAACTTATCACGTTAGATTCTGGTTCCGGTCCTTCATTTGTTAATGAGTTTTGCATTAAAAAGCTATTGAACTAAAAACAAAATAAAAAACCCAAAGCTATTAGGTAATAAATAGAGGTTTGCATTCCATGAGTTCAGGCAGCTAAAAGATCTTATATTTCTTTGTTAAATGCAGCCTAATTATGAGTAATTGAATTAAAACAACTGCTGTGTTTTATGCTGACTTCGCTGCTGCTGATGTGCACTAAGACCCCTGGATCAATTGAGCCAGATACCCTGGGTAGTATAATACGTGAACTCAAGACAAGTAGACTAGACTTTAGGGTGCAGATAGAAACATTACATTTTGAGCGGGAGGTGTTCTTGATGACATCCAACAATCCCATCTCACACTCTTTTCCAGGACTCTGTAAGGAGAACTTCACTCTTAAGAATTTTCAGGTTATAGAAGGTTAGTCTTAGCAAATGTAGCCAACTTAATTGACTCAAGTCTGTGTGGATTTTGGACTGAAATGTGGGACTATTTAATATGTAATATTTAATAAATATGTAATATAGAAGTAAACTCTTTCTTGCTTATTTTTACAAAAGAAGACCCTACTACTAGGTAGTCTTCCTTTAGGAGTTTATAGCTTCTTTTACAAGTACCCTTATGTATTTCTAGATATTTTACAATAAGAAATATTTCAGCACTCCGAGTTGTTTGCATTTTTCATCTAGTGATTAAACATTTTTCTCACTTTTATTATTAAAAGTTCACTAACCTTTTCTCATAGAAAATCTGTATGGGTTCTTTATTAAATGGTCTTTTCTTCTTTTTCTGTTTTTTAAATGTTTTTATTTGGAAGTCTAGTATATTGGTTCAATTTTTCTGTTATTCAAAATATCTGTTCACTGAAAAGTGAATCCAGGAATGATAGGAGATCAGATATTTCAAACTATAAATAGGACTAGAAAAAGTATGTATCTTCAGGACATGATCTGAAATTACCAAAGCAGTAAGATCTTTCTCATAACACTTTTAACTGATAGGGTTTGCATGCTTCATGAGGGTTTATTGTCTTCCTGACTATTGATTAAGTCCATTCGTAGCTGCAATTCACGTCCTTAATTTATTCTAGTCAACCACTGTTGATGACCGAGACTTCATTATCAAAGGTCAAAGAAAATTCTAGTTACTGTCTAAATCTGATATAAACAGCTATGGAAAGTCAAAGGTTCTGATGGTCTGTGATAAGGATCTGAAAAAGCGTTTAACTGTATACAAGTATATAACAAATGTTATATTTGAAGGCTAACGTTTCTAGTCATCATCAAGTAATCTGTGTGTATGAATTCCCTGTAGAAATGAAAACTGAATTATATTCTAGCCACGGGTTCATCTTTGAACATGATTTTTAAACTAAGATCTGTTTAAGTGCAGGCAATTAGAATATCTTTGCACCGTATAAACTTAAAAATACCCATCTAAAATGCTGAGATGATATACCTCAGTGGTGATATGGGCAAAACCTCTAGACCCAAAAGCTTCAGTGCCACAGAACACAAACAATAATGCTTTTGAATGTCATTGGTGACTGAACCTTAAAACAAATAGTTAGTCCTCCTGTAAAATGTCAAGCATGTTCCAGATAAATTATAGGAAATTTGGGATAAAATAGCAGCACATTTGTGCTGCAGTCACACTATTTCAGTGTAAAAATATTCACAGTCAGCATCTCCTATGAATATTACAAAATATATATATTTAATGAAAGTAATAGCAATGGCTTAAGGATAAGTTTTTAATACTTCTTCAATGTGAAAAAAATATTTTGAGATATCTGATTTTTTTTGTCTTAAAATGTTCCACTTGTCATCATTATTAATAAAAGATCATCTAAAAAAAGACTAAGACATTTTTACTAATGTCCTTGAAAACATGCAATTCTAAATTTTAACTCAGCTAATGACCCATATACGCTTAGCAGCTTACAACAGTAAAGACATAAAAAGAGCTACAGTTACATAAAGCTCACTCAAAATTGCCAACGGTGGCCTTCCATTTTGCATTTTCACCACAAGTCCTCCAGTAAAGCTACACTTATCTTAGGAATGTTGTTTCAGCTTCAGTATGGCCAGGATTTTCTCCTTTATTCTTTTACCTTTACATGTGTTTACTACATTGGCCTTATTTCAGCAGAGCACTTAAGCATATATGTAAACTAATTAATTCCCAAAATATATTTAACTTTGTGCTTGACTTTAATCCTATCCTTATGCTGTATTTACTTCAGGGAACTGTAAGTACTTGTGGCGATGCTTTTGTGGAACAAAGTTCAGGTTAAGGTACTGCTGGCCATAATGAGAGATTAAAATTAGGGCCTTAACTAAGTTTTAAGAAATGAAAGACAATATTGTTTCTAAAAGGAATGACAACCTCCAAGACCAAATTCTGCCCTCAATATTGTAACATCAATACTCTGCTTTTTATACCCAAAGGAAAAAAACTCAGACTGCTAAGTAAATCCTAATGAATTAAGACTAAATTAAGGCTATGGAACTAGCATTAAGAAATTCCATTCTCACTGAAATATCTATAACTCTGCATAAATTTGGTCTTTTCTACTTGTGTGGCTCCCAATTCTGCCAGTATCCTAAATATTCAGGATCTTGATTTATTCTTTTATTAATATTCGTTATGCATGTTTCCACTCACATTTTCATCCTACAATGCTATTAGAATCAACCTGGAGACTGAATAAATTTTTCAATAGAGTTTCATTCATGTGGTACACAAATGCCCACATTTTTCATCACTATTCCTGCTCATGCTTCAAAATGCAGACTTGCCTACTTCCAGGGATTGCCAGAGAACTTCTATTCTTGTGAATTCATGATTTTCACAGTGGATGTCCTGAAAACATCAGAGTTCATAGAAACCACAGGGCTGCTACGATTCCTCAAAGAGATGCAGGAGAACCGCATTCCTTTGAGTGAAAAGTGACTCCCAGTGAGACAAATACAGTCTCAGAATAACAAAACCAGCACTGCTGTGAAAACAAAACAAAACAAAACAAAACCACTACAGCAGAGGCTTCTAAAAGCTATGTTAGACACTGATTTTCACATTACTTGAGAGAAAAGAAATAAAATTTATTCTGCAAAACACTACCATTTGTAACTTTTTAATAAGTAAATGGTCAAAGAGAAATGTGCCTGGCATTGCTGCCTATCTGTTCTCTGCTCCACTTGCCTTTGCTAACCAAAGGGTGGAATAAGGGGGGTAGGGGGAAACAAACATAACAAAAGATAATTTCTGTTCCAAATTAAACTCCGTAGTTAGAGAAAAATATTTTAAAATATTTTTAAATAGATAGACATTTCCTTTAAGGCCTAAGATTCACCAGACCGATAATACTGGACAAATAGCCTGATTTTTTTCTGTAGTATTTGGTGTCTTTCTAAACACTGAAAAGGTTTCAATTCAGCATCTAAGAGCAGCATCCTTTCCTTCCCTGGAACAAGTACATGACATCTCAAAACTTAAACTGCTCATCCACAAAGTTTGTTGGGCTTCCTAGCATAAGACTATTTTTGACCCTTTTTTTCCAAAGACATTCTTGCTCTTGCTTCTTGTTATATTACATTAAGAAACAGATCTTACTATGTTATATTTTATGTTTAAAAACTTCATCTGATTTTGCACATTAAAAAGTAATACCTCCATTTTTATCTAGCAATTGCTGATGCATGATTTCAGATCGTGTGACTGAGAGCTGATTACAGCCTGTGTGATAGTCACACCTCCTTGGACACACGGTTGCAGTTATTTTCTGCATAGACATCTTCAAAATGGATGTGCTTTTCTGAATAAAGTAGGATTTAAGACATGTCTGTGTCAGAAAAAACTATTGAAAATAAAAAATACCTTCACCCAAGCATGCAAAGCCATTTGCACCCTTAATTTCTGTGATTTCATTTTTTTTAACATGACTTTTTCAGAGGAGTTTAGTAAATTAAAACATAAACAGTTATGTCCAAGATCACTACGTATCAGAAAAAGACTGTGAGGAGCATTCTAACCCCAGCAGAAAATGTTGTTTAAGTGATTAAATCCTTGCAGTAGAAATATTGAAATCTTGGAAATCTCAGTGAGTGGAATCTCTCCTTGTCAGAACTTTCAGTAAAAGAACAGCTGCAGATACTGAACGCATTAAATAAAAATTACCAACAAGCTGTCTTACCTATGTGCATTCAACAGAAAGGAAGGGCAAACATGAGCAGGTAGTGCTTGTACATCAGTCAAAACTCTGACAGCTACCGTGTAACATCTGACAACACTGACGTGCTGTACTCCCTAAGATATTCCTCTAACTGAACCATAAAAAGACAAATAAATTAGTAATAGTACCTTGCCTGTCAGTGTCCTTTCTTGCAGACTACTCACATTGTTGATTAGCATTGTTTGAAGATATTCATCAACATATTTATTTTCTGAGGAAAAAAAAAAAAAAGGAGGGGGTGGATACTGAAGTATTTTATTACTTTTTAAAAAATAGCAAAATAAGTGGCACCTGATTCCTCACGATCACTTATTAATTTCTGGGAAAAGGACAGAAAAAATCAGCATAATGCTTCCCTACTAGTCAAGCATTATGGATCAGATCTTGTCTCCATTCTGCTGTGTTGCAGACAAAGGTCTCTTAACCAAGCCAATATTCCCTATAAGAAAGAAACTGGATGGTCAGTCACTACTTGTCAGGTTTTGTCCATGTGTCTCTTGCATGGTAAGCCAGGATAATATTTTTCCATAATAGTTCATTTTTTAGAAATTAAATAAATTTGTTAGTGAACTTTTTCTTAGTCTTATCATTTTGCAGCTTGAGATATAATTGTAGTGAAAATGAAGGTGACTGTCAGGGCTCTGAGTACACTAATGAGTATTGGTGGTCCTGACAAGCCTCACCCAGAGCCTCTTCCCGCAGCCCTGCCCATGGGCTCCATCTGAGCTCAGCTGTAGGTGGTACCAACCAGAGAAAAGGAAATCTGTGTAAGAAAGAAGAATATTTGCACCAATCTTCAAGCTCTAATTGACATTTAAGTGTCTGAGCCGTTGTCAAAGACATTGTGTCCACATTTTCTTGTCCTACTCAGAGAACACCAAACAAAGGGAATTTTTCCCCCCTTTTTTTAATGATCCAAGTTCTCCAAAATATATTTGTATGGCATTTCAATTCTTTTGCTTCTATCTTATATTCCATCTTTACTGTATATCATCCTGTTTAACACTAATTCAGGACACACAGCCAGCTTTCTGGTTTCATTTTTTCTGCTAATCTCTGAAGTACATTACCGTAACTGGACAAACCAAATCATTCTGATCTGCATGACTTATACAGAAAAAAACAAAACAAAACAAAACACAGTTTTCTGTTACCTTCTGTTTTATTTGGTTCTTTTATGACTTACACTGTCAACCTGAAGAACAGAAAATGTGATCAAGACTCACATTTTGCATAGATACCTGACGACCACTGCAGAATTCTACATCTTTGCACTCCACCGTTTAACTAGTGCATTCTGGAAATCCAACCATTCTCATAATTGAGAAATATAATTCTGTACAGCATAATAAGGTGAAAAATGTTTAGTCCTTCTACTCTGTTGTGGAATGCTGCTTATATGTTTAAGGGTTGTGCAACTATTTAGTAAGACAGTATTTAAGCAAAGTTTATTCAATCATTGCCTGACTTTTTGCACTTGCTATCTAGAACAAGACTGCATTTATTATCTTTACAAAATCTGCATGGAGTCACACTAAATCCACTGAAGTAGTGGAGTATCATACTAATCACTGAAAGCAGCAATGTCACAGCCAGAAAATGTAGCTACTTATTTATAGTCTCAAAGAAACCACATGCGCACACTACCGTGATTTACATGCCTCCTGTTTCACAGTCATGTATAGCTAACAATTCTATAGCCACAGCACAAAACCTGCATGACTTGTTCTTATCCAGACTTAGTTGCTTATGGCTCTTCCAGATTTACCTTCCCTGTAGTGAGTGACACTCTCTCTTCTCAGTGTAAAGCAGGGTGCAGTGCATTTGTGTTTTTCCTTGATTTAAATGCAGTGGGAGCATTGACCTGGTCTCTGGAACTAGGAAGTGTTTCCAGATTTCCTAGTCACGGTTAACCTCTGTATTCAGTTCTTTCTCAGCTGATTTAGAAATGTTGCTTTCAGACTGTTATGAGTTTCCCTGATTAACAATTGGCTAGCACAGTAATCAAAATGAACATGAAGAGCAAGTGAAAGACACTCAGCTATCATAATGACATTTTAGGAACTTTTAAAACTTCCTTTTCAGATTACTCTGGACTGTACAAGTGAGCACTAATATTTTGTTATTTTGTCTTACCCATATGATTTCCGAAGATAACTTATTACCATCTAACAATCCCTCCAGGCTTAACACACTTGAGCTCTCTTAAATTTATGATGAATCTCCCACTGAGCAGCTATCTGCTTCTAGCAGCTTCTGAGCCTAAATCTTATTTTTTAGAGAACTTATTTTCTTTTCAGCTGTGGAAAGATCTTATATTCTCATTAACTTTCAGTTATTTTGGGCCTTCTTCTAAAATATTACTTTATTCAGATTAGTGAATGCAGAATAAATTCTTTATTGTGAATATAGATAAAGCCTTAATAATGACCCACTTTTCTTATTTTTTATGCATCAAATAAAGTTTCCTGCATCTTAGTACTGATAGAAAACTATAAAGTCCCTACTTTGTCAAAGAAGTGCAGAAAAAAATACTACATACCACTCTGATTTTCTGGTTGGTTTACGTCACTGACATTTATAAATTGGAAAGTTTTAAAAGCCATTTAGCTATTTAGACTAAGAGGTATTAATATGTGAAAATTGCTTCTCATTTCAAAGAAGCAGCATTGAGGGATTTTGCATGACAACCTTAAAATAAGAATATACAATTTTTTTTTTCTCTACGTGGATCTAAATAAGCAATTTACGCAAACCAAAATAAACAGAAAAAAAATGAAAACATTAATACATATATGTAATAAATTCGTTAAAGTCTACCTACTAGATATGAAACACAAATATTTCATGGTTGAAAGTGGAAGTAAAAGAGAACAAATGTACTGTTGTATTGACGGGACTAAACCAGGTTCACACCCCTTCTCTTCAGTTGCCGTTGGGGTTAGTAAGTATACTTCACGTTATGGTCCTATAGAAAAGATACATTATGTTCTTGTTGAAAGACACTCATTGGAACTCATGCAAAAAACAACCTCTTTCTAGACTTCTTCAACATCATATGCACATCTCTGAATGTTTTTAAGCTAGACACTGTGCAAAACAACAACTATTGGGCCTTTTTGAAGTGATCGATTTAAAAGGTTGTTTCTCCTTGGACCAGTCTCAATTTCTTCATACTTGATGTGGGGCTTTTGAAAATTTTGAAATTATTTTACTTGAGCAGCTAAGACAATCATGCAAAATTTTGTGACTGCATGTGATGTGTTTGATGCAATATGTGCAACCAATTTTTCATGGGTTATAGAGAATGGGCTTTGTATATCTTACTTGAACCTATATCAGAGGTTTTGCATGCCACCTAAATGAAGCAAGACACCTTCAAGCCAGTCAGTCATCTCTCTTATCTAGATAGAGTGTATGGTGTGACAGGTCTATAAGAGAAAAATGAAGTACTCACCAAAGATGAAATATAATTGCTGTTCCTTTGCCAGACAGATAATGTAGCTGTAAACATTCTTGGCCAGCTAGCAGCTGTAAAGAATATAATGAATAATAATATGCCAGTAATATTTACTTTAGAAAGTGAGTTTATGATTAGGTATTAAGTATGAATGGTGTTCTCTTCAACTCCTGAATATGATGACAATTCCAGAAAAGAATTAAATCCAAAGGATAATAAATTAAACACTGCACTCTTCATGAAGAAGCAGTAATTTTTAATGCCAATAACAAACAAAGCAGTTTTGACAGAGGAGGAAAAATGAAAAACACAAACACTGGATATTTCAATTGTTTTTACCTAATGTGAGATTTTGATCCCTATTTCTATAAAGAGAATGCTCAGGAAATTGCTTGAAAACCAATTCCAGAAAATGTCTCTGTTCATCTCTTCTATGAAGCTCTGCTTAATTTTACGAAGCATTGTTATTTACCTGACGAAACTGAACATTCAAGATTAATTACTTGTGGAGTACATTTGATGGTCCTGCGTTTTCTGCTGAAGGCTACACATTGTATCATAATAATTGTGTAAATTTAATTAAAATACAGCTATTTTACAGGGCCTGTTCCATGCTAGTGGAGCTCCTTTTTTTTTTTTTTTTCATACCTCTTGAAAGAAGCTTGTGGATTCACACCAGAAAGACAGCTAGGAAAAAATACTGTCGTTTATACTCCGCATTACAAACTCATCGATGAGATACCTATCATGTTGAAAACCAAGAAGGGAACTTGGTTCTGATAGTCTAGCTTTGCCCTGAGAATAAAACCAGACCATCTCTGATTAATTTCTGTTATAAAAATGTGTATGTTTGGGGGAAGAATTCAGAACATGTTTGGAAATAAGGATTCTACTAGCAGTTATAGATCCCTATCCAACTGCTTGCAGGCATGCAGATGTTTCTATAGTTCATTTCTTTGATATTTTCAAAATCAAATGAGTTCTCTTATTCAGGCTTCCATTTCTTTTTTGTTAAAAGGAATGAAACATTCCTAGTCTCTTTAGAACAGATTTAAGGCAAAGGGAGGTTGAACTGTTTTCTGGTTTCTATGTGTCTTTGTAAGAAAAGCTTACTTATATCTGACTGAAAATCAAGAAACGTTCAATCTTGGTCTGCATGTACTGGCCTCTGTAGTATACTATGACCTTTCACTGACTGTAAGAAAGACAAATCAAACCAGACCTCCTCTACTACCATCTCTAATAATATGAAGAATAGAAACATGGCCTTCTACTAGGGAAAATAAATAAATATTTTCTTCACCATTGTCTCGAATGTTTAAAAGTGAGGTAGCTGTCCATATGTTCCTTGTTCAGTCATCCTCTAGTACTGGAGAGTAACAACATGCCATTTAGGTGTGGACTTGTCCAGCTTCCTGTGTGCCACAGCTTAGCTCCCCTCCATAATCCTCTGAATCTGTTGTTCACCATAAACAAAAGCTTAAGAGAAAAACTAAGAGTGCAAGATTTTCAGCCCTGCAAGCTGGGATTTTTCACATGACCCAAGGTTTCCCCTGAAAGCACACTTGTCACATTGAACAAGTTCTGGGCTCTGAAGGTTTACCCTGGTCTGGGTTGAAGAGGCCATTCCCATTGTCTGAATCCTTGCAATTCCAGATCATTTTCAGCAGTGAGAATACTATTTGGTCTTGTACAGAATAAAACACTGTTTTCTTGTTACACAGTGTGATATCAGAAGTTGTCTCAAGTAGCTGCAATTATGAAAACTTTTAGCACTTTTTCATGGAGATTGCCATATAAGCTATACATTAATTAAGCATCAAACACCTTTGTATCTCAGTCTATCACTAGCAGACTAAAAAATTGAAGTAGTGAAGCCTAGATTTGCACCTCTTAATTGCTGATGCAATCATTAATTTAAATACATTGGCATCTCTTACAGTGGAGGGGACTGGATTGTTCCAGAAGGTCATTCAGTCCTTAACTGGCCTGAACTGCAGTTGGGTGCTTCGAAAGTTACACAGGATGAAATTGGGTACTAAAGATTAAGTCACATAACTATCCTTTAGTTCTCAAAGCACTACAGAAGATATGCAGCTAACCTAAGAACTGACTTTCAGACAACTCTATTGCCTTCCTTTTTCTTCCACAGACTATTCACACACAGGGAAGAGATACAGGTTTGGATGGGACAGCCTATTAAAAATGAGGCTTCCACTCAATATGTCAAGACATTTTTTTGACAATAAACTCCCAAAACACAAATTTGAGAAGCTAAAATGACAATACATCTGATAAAGAAAAGGAAATCCTTTTTTACATCTAAAAATAATACCTAAAAATCAAAAATAATTTTTAAAAGGTCTTTTTAATTATTCTCCATAGTGACCTTTTCTCTGAGGATCACCATATGTACCCCATTACCCAGCAATCTCACTTTAAATTTGTATGGCACATTAGGGCCTTATTGTTCTCGATTGCAAAGAGATGCATTAAAATGCCACAAATTTTGCTATTTATGTTTCCTTGGCAATTAAAAAAACTAAAAACACACCATGCCATTAACAGTAATTAGTACTAAGGTCACCTTTTATTTTAAGAAACAGAATAAAAGGGTCCATCCAAAACCTAACAAAATGCAGTGCAGAAGTGCCACTGGTTAAAAGTCTGCTGAGAGGAAACTGCAGAAATCCAGACTTGTTTGCTGCTGACATCATAATGTAAATTAAATGATCAGCTATTACGGTAATACCAGAAATACTGTCTTCTGTTTGTCATTAGGTGCCTTCGTCTTCCACCTAGCTTGCAGTTAAAAGCTTTAATATCTGACATAGCTAAGATTTTGGTCAATCTAGACAACACCAACACTTGAAGATAAGGTCCCTGGGTTAATCAGCTGGATATCATTCCTGGAAGTTCCAGCTAATCAAATTTGTCCACGCAATCCAGTGCATATATTGCCACATTAAGTTTTAGAACAGATGTCTGATGCTGTAGAAGCCTCTTCACAGTAGAATTTAAATTCCCCTTGTTCATTAATGACATAGGTTATTAAAACACACTTTTTTTTGGGTGACCTAATTAACACGTTCTATCAAAACCAATCAAAAGAGTCACCCTTCCACTGATGAGGTTTTTCAGCCCCTAAATGCAACCCTGATGAAAGCACAGGATGAAGAATGGATGAAATTATATCTGCTGAGAAATTAGCCTTAAGCACTTGTTAATAAAGGCAAATAAGATTTCACACACCAAAACGTAAACAAAGTGCGGATTCTCTTTTATTGCCTTTTGCAGCGGGTAGACTGTTATAACTATCACCTTGGTATTACTGTTTAATTCATTGTTGAGAGTTTTAGTGATGGGAAGCTTAGGAGATAGACCATGGGCTCTTCCTAACCTGGCTGCCTGTCTCCTGGGAAGCTGATTCCCTGCAGCCCTGCGAGACATTGTGAAACACAGTCTCAGTCTTTCTGTAGTGCAGTTTCTGGGTTCTGAATGCTGCCACTCAATGGATGATTCACTACATATCTGGAAGCAGCAGTAAGGTTTACTCTGTCCTCTCAGATTCAGATTTATTGCCTAGTCAGATAAAAAGGATTCTTCTCACCAAGCTTAAATAGAAAAGATCCTAGTTGATCCCAAAAGGTCAGTCTTAGTTGTCTTCCAGACTCTACCTTTTAGACTGTTTTCTGAAGGTGTTTTTTCCTTTAGTTGATCATTTTTGCTAGCAAGCCTAAAAGAAACAGTGGTATTCACTTTACCTTTCGAATAACATTTTCCAGACAGAAAAACCTGATACACAGAAATTTATGAAAATGTATTTGTAAATTAATTTAAAGAAGTCCTTATCTTTTTCTTTTTCTTTTTTTTTTTTTTTTTTTTTNCAGCAACTGGAGAATTGTCAGGTTTATTTATTTTCCTTTCCTATATTTACCTCCTCACTATCACCTTCCTTTGTGGGTCAAAAAACAAATGAACAAAACAAACTAAATCAAACAAATCCACAAGCAAACAAAACCAAGCAAAATTAAAAAAAAAAAAAAAAGATTTTCTTTCACCATAAACAAAAGAACAAAATTGCAGAGCTCCAGTTCGTGTAATGGATCTTACTTGACATAATTATATTTGGGATTTACTTCTGACTGTAGGTAACACTGGACAGCTTTCGATCTGCCTCTCTTTCTTTCCCAGCCCCATGTCTAAATTAGATAGGGAAAATGAGTATTTCAGTGGGGAAAAAAGCTTTTTCAAGTCCTATAACTAAACATTTTTTAACCTTTTAATAGTACTCGCACTAGAACAGGTAAATCTCAGTTGAGAATACATTGTAACTCTGAAATTTATCCACCTTTGCTTTTGAGAAGCAAAAAATAAATTAGTGATGGAAAAAAAATCTTCCATTATTCTTTTCTCAGATAATCTACTCTGTTCTTACTTCAAAGACCTCAGAATAATTTTCCAGTACTTCCTCCTTTCCTTCTGTGATCCTGAGGCTTAATGGTTGTTAGTGTGTTATTCTCTTCCTATGATTGGAGTCAGCTCCATTTGGAGCCTTGAGAAGCACACCAGCAATGAACCTCTGTAATTGAAATGTTAATCAACTTTCAAAGCATCTAATCTTTAATAAAATTAAATCAGAAAGTAACTCATTTAATTCGAAAATTAAATCAGAACAGGAACTAACAAAAACCTGATTTTGGTTTTGAGATAAGTGATCATTTTTACTGAGTTTATATTCACCACTGAGCCAAAAAGAGTTGAAATTATTTGTACACAAAGAGAAACAGAACTTATGTGGCTGCACCTGTATCTCACATTAGGTAAACAGAGTGCAACTGAACAGATCATGCATGAGATGCATGTTTGTAAGATACTATCATCCTGTTTAACTCTTCTATGACATTTTGTTTAGATAATTAGTAAACTGCCACATCAATTGCAAGCTAGCTAACATCTCATTGAGAATTTAGTAAAAAAATTCCAGGTTAAAAATATGTATTCTGTATATATTCGTTCTTTCTGCAAGCTGGCTTCTTTTCTGACATAGCTTTTTAACAGTTCCTTGTAAAACAGCAATGTAATGCTCAGGAGCCATTGAAAATGCCCACTGGCAAGAAGTGTCTCTTTTTAACATCGGATTTACATTAAACTTAAAAATTGGTTAGAGGGCATCTTTGTTTGTGGTTTTGTTTTCTTGATTTTACAGAGCGGCAATATCACCAGTTTGTAGTATTAATTAATAGACCAGACCTTCAGAATGCAGACAGTATTCCCGTTCTTGACTAGTGGGAAAAATGTCAGCTAGGAAAAAAAAAGTGAACATTCTGTCTACTGTGTGTAAACTGAGTTGCTTTCTACCTTTAATTAGTTCATAGCATATTCAAAAAATAACAATTTTTTTTGAAGGTTGGTTTTGGAGGGAATTGCAATTCCAACCACTAACTCAGACACTTTGCAAACTCAATTTTGAGCTACACAACTACTTGCAGTGGGCTGTATGACACACCAAATAGACGAATAAGGTTGCCAGATCCTTGTGCATGCTACCTACTTAGTGTTCTGACAATAGTGTGGTTTAAAATGAGCAAAGCACTGTTGGGCAATCATGCATAGTGGAGGCTATGTCTGACACCACCAATTGTATCTGACACGCACCCAAGAGCGAACAAGCCAACTAGCATGTAGTTCATTTGCAAAGCCCTCAGAAGGAGATGGTTATCTTTTCGGATGTCTTCCCTTATGTTTTCAGAAAAATGAATTGGTTGTCTCCATGTTCTGAGCAAGCAACACAGAGAAAATGCACTAAGAGAAAAATATTCCTGCACAGTTATCAAAAAGAATAAAGTATGTGATGATTATATCCATGTGCAACAGTAAGAAAAAAAAATATCTTTTAAAAAACTTTCAGTAAGATTTTAACCTATTGAATTTTGGTTACTACTTTGTTGTTGTCCTTTAACAGAGGCATTATTTGTATACACCATTATATAGCATAAGCTATTTTTTTTGTTAACTACTTGCTTATCACTCTGAAAACTCACTTCTCTAAACAGTTGTTTTGAAGGATGATACATTTTATTAGCATACTTGAAGGCTCATTTTCTTCATCTACCTTCAGTGAGCATTTAGACATTTATGGACTGAAATGGGAAGTACAAGACATGATGTCTCAAAATTTATCCTCTGGAAACTCTGAACAAACTACCATCTCATCAAAAGGTTTGTAAACATCAGAAACTTGATTCTTCCTGGGCATGAGGTTTTTTTACCTTTTAAATTTAACTTTTTGAAAGCTAGTCAACGTGAAGAGAAAGCAAATACTAACTAATAACAATGTCCAGATCTTACATAGCTTAAAGGATATAGTATAGGCTCTAAATATAAGCTCTTGAATCCTGTCAGCCCTGCAAATTGAATACTAAGCACTAGACTTTGTTGTGTTTTAGGGCTGATGCATTTATTTACCTACAGTGTCCCCAAGAAGCATTGCTGCGAACACTCTTATGATGGAAACATCAGATGAATGTTAGTAATATCCAATGCATCTCCTTCAACCTTATTAAAACAACTTTTATAATGCCTGATAAAACCAGTGTGATGAATACATAACCCATGTAGTCCTTGACAACACTGGAAATAGATTACCAAGTATAATTTGGATTATTCCGAGAGTTTAGAATAAAAGCCATATTGTAGAATGGAAAAGCTGATCTATGGAGATGCTTTTAGAAGGTATTTATATACCCACTAACATAGGTGTAAATTTTCTGTGGGAAATTATTTGGATTTTCTGTTGTGAGAAGGTCTGAAACCTTTAGACTCTCAGTTTTCAATTCTTTATTTTTTATTCTTTTTTCTTCCTCATTTTTGCATATTTGTTGTTAAGAAATAACAATATAACAATTTTTAATTATTAGCAATATAGGTCTTAATTAAAAAATATTGTCTTGCAACTGAAAGAGAAGACCATTATCAGCAAATTCACTAACTCTTGAAAGGATGAAAAAGTTGTGAAATGTTCTACTTCAACACTTTGTTACGCTTAATTTCAGTTTTCCAGGTCAAAACAAATTTTAGCTTTGAAATTTAAAACAGTCCAATAGATGCAATAGATTACAACAAGTTTTTTATTACACATTCTGGAGTCTTTTGTCTGTCACTTTTTTTTTTTTTTTAAGTTTTTGTCCTTGTTAAAACCTTTTTTGACCATTCTTGAATCCCATTCAGGGATTTAAATGGCCATAAGAGACATGATATTTGAGGGTCTCCAATTACTATCTTACATTGTAGAGCTCTCTTAGTGGAACAGCATGGTTTAGTAATGGTTAATAATTATACGAAAAATTATTTTCCCTATCCTTTAGAATGAGTTCAAAGGTTTCTGTCACTACTGAACAGATGATTCTTGAGGTGGATTTTTGTAATCACTTTGTACATATATTTGTGAGGAAAAACATCCAGTGCAAAACCTACTCTAGCTATTTAGCTGTATATGCTTGCAAAATGTTTGTATGATGCACAAAATCTGTTTATCTGCATGGAAAAAAGCCCATTCCCCTTGCTTGTTCTTAAGTCTTGTAGATTATGTATGAGAGAAGGTGTGCAACTAAGTTTTTAGGCTTTTTTCCCTGGCGTTATTAATTCAAGTTAGTTGAGAAGCACACAGTGCATCTCTTATTTCTCTGTCCACATTACAAATGATCTGTGTAACACCTGTGTGCAACTTTGTTTGTATGTATCTATCCGCTGATACACACCCACATAAAATGTGCCATACACTACATAAATTACTAATAAATAGTAGGTCAGATTCACCAATAAATTCCAGCTGCTTTGTACTGCTCCATCCAATACAAACCAGCTGTATGCAAGTCTCATCTGGCTGATTCAGATGGATTTACAGCTACTTTGGCTTGGCGACACTACACAAATCAATCTATGTACATTGATAAGACTCAGCCAATACGTTCTCTGAAACTGCCCAAAATGCATAAGAAAATATAACCTTTCAACTTTTCTTTTTTTTTGGAACATCCACCTTAAAAATCAGAATCTGAAGAGATAAGGTCATATTAGTGAAGATAGTCAGTAAAGGTTAACCATTTGAATAGTACATCTGTAAGAACTTAAAGTACACTGAAGCAATTAAACTCATGAATATAGGTCAGCACTCTAATCCCATGTCTAGTTTGATCTGATCTACAAAGAGGACAACTTTTAAACATTACAACTTTTCCCAGTGTAAATTCACTGTAAAGTTCATTGTGAAATCAAAATATCTGAAAAAGAGATGAAATCTATTTTGTTAGCAAAACAAAATTCATCAGAGACAATCTTGTAAAAGATCTGTAGCTTAAAACCATATTTCTGCCTATTCCTGAAAAGGATCCTCATAAGATCAGAGAGAGGCCTATTAAAAAGCAAAATGTTCAACATCTGTTGCTGTGTTGCATGAAAGCAAGACAAAGATAAATTGATACCATGTGTGGAGGAATAAGATTCAAAAATCCACATTTGTTGGTATTTCCTCAAATAGGTTGCCAGGTTTATGTAATAAATAAAATCAAAGATAAAGATTTTTTTTTTAATTCTCATCATGAAAAATTAAGAAATCCCTCCATCAAAAAATAGAAAAGCATGGTTTATATATGATATAAAATATCTCTTACATTCAAGGAAGTCAACTGGTGTGTAAAATCAAAGAGCAAGTCTGAAAAGAATCATATAAAAAAAGTATTTGGGTTGAATGATGTCTTAGAGGAATCAGGACAAAGTAA
The DNA here is from genome assembly GCA_013399365.1 of Pampusana beccarii. Lineage (NCBI taxonomy): Eukaryota > Metazoa > Chordata > Aves > Columbiformes > Columbidae > Pampusana > Pampusana beccarii. Next base: position 1,030,167 of record VWYH01011296.1, on the reverse strand, counting down.
CATAATAATATTGTTATTTGCCTTTGGCATTTGTATTCTTGTCTAGTTTTAAGAGACCATAACATTTCAAAAAACTCTTCTGTCAGGAGGGGTTATGTCCTAGGAAGGTTATTTCCTAGGCTGTTGCCTGTAAATTTTTATTTTCTTTTTCAGGGAAGTCTACATTAGAGTATTCCCACAAAGGAACAGACAATTGACATATCATGGGCTCATACTTACATTACATTTCATGAACAATCAGCTTCCAGAATGTCAACAAAGCAAGATGACAATGTACAAAAAAGCCATTCAAGTTCCATGCTGCAATAGATACTGGCCTTTTTACACTGCTGATGTGCTGTTTTGCAGATCACTATCCTTGTAACTTCACGTTATGTTCTCTTGTAGTGCTACCCTCCAGATATCCTACTTCAAGAATACCTTATTCATGTATTCTTTCTTAGCTATGGGGTTTTCCTCAAATTGTGTAGTCAATTTATTACCCCTCTGCTCTCCCAGACAGAAGTCAGAATTTCCTCCAAGATATTTGTGAAGTAGGTTCTGTGGTTCATACAGAAGTGTCAGCCTCTTTCACTGATAAAGGTAGTTCAGAACTACTTTATGGCCAATAGAACAACATTAATATCCCCCAGTAATAACTAATTCTAAACGTAATACCTGCTTGAAATGCCTAATTGCTGTCTGAGGTTGCTCTAAGACACAGGAAGAGTTTAGTACAAACATTGCAGTAGGCTGATACATACAGTAAGCTGACATAATGTATTCCTGTAGCTTTGCCATATCTGTGGCCTGGAAAATTAATACAGGAAAAAAACAGAACCAAAACCTCCTCAAATTGTATCACGTTTTATAGAAGAGATGGTTCTCCCCGATTTCTTTCAGCCATGGAGACTAAACAATCCAACTGACAAAGTTTTATAAAACAGAGCGGTGACTAAGATATTGCCAAATTAAGGGAAAAGCCTGAGACATTTTAATAAGTTTAATTTATTTTGACATTTGATTATGTTCTAGGGAAGGAGAAAGAATGTTCTGCTCTTAAAAAATCATAGTTAATGGATAAGTATTCTCTTACTAAAGTGGTATTCAAAAGCCAGAGTTTATACAGAATGAAAAAAAAACCAACCAGCCTTCATCCTCTGATGTTGCTAACAGTCCCATAAGCCACTGCCACTGTGTTCCAGCTTTACAAGTTAGGCTAAATGGTTTTCGTAACATGTTTTCAAGCACCGTTATTTACAGGCCAGGGAAGCACGGAGATCACGTCTCTAGACGGTACCTTGAGACCTCTATAGGGCTAGTCTAAGCCTCTTCACCAGAAACAGGGCTCCTAAATCTCACCCAAATAGGCTGGTATGTTTCTATCATTTTCCCCTCCTTTCCGTTTTAAACACAAGACCATGAATAAAAACCTAAATATTTCATTAGAGCCAACTAGATTTCAGTCATTTGTGCAGTACAAGATCTGGGGTGGAAGCGTCTTTGATCCATTGGGATGTTTGTCCTGAAGAGTCAGCATATTAACTATTAAGTGAACATAGGGATGTGTATAATAATTGTGGACAAGAAGAGGTTAGGAGTGCATGTGTAATCAGTGGAAGAGGACTCTGTGGTGTCTTTCTGGTTTATATCGATGTGCATCCACAACAATAAGTATCTTCAGAGGTGTCAATCTTGGCTGACTTATATGGATGTATCTGAGAGTGTTATATGATACTCTTTTTTGAGAACTTGGTTAAATTAACTGCTCTCAGCAGTTTAAAGAAACACTTGGGAACAGTGTGAACACAGTATTAAAATAATTCATCTGCAGAGTGAAATAATACATGATTTAATGCTGAAAAGTTATTCTGAAATTAAACAGTCATCAAAATATTACATTGAATTTTCATCTATATGTATCAGATGACTTTGGTTTCTAAGAGTTCAGAATATAATTGCAAACGAGGTCTAGATTCAGAGCTTGAAGTTCAGACTGCTTTTCAATGAAAATTCGCATGGTTTGTTTTACTATTAACATATAGGTTTTCAATGAATTCCTAAACTCTCTGTTCGAGGTAGAAGTGCCCTTTATATGACCCTCTCCATCAGAAAAATGTTCATTTGCAGTGCGGTGAAACATATGGTTTTCTGACTTTTGGAAACAATACAGAAAACAAAACTTTCTCCAGTCATATTTTATTTTAATTTTTCAACTGTGGAGATGTGGAAATCTCACAGGTAGTCCCCTTTTGAATTTATGAGGCTGCCTACATTTCTTTTTTGTGTAGCTCTGACGTACTTAAAAAGGCCCCCTATATAAATCAGAAAAGTGGAGAAAAAACAGGTTTTAGATGCAAAATACAACATCAAGGTACGTAAAATCTACTGGTAGATCTCATTAAAAATTTTTATCAGCTTGTAGTGGACACCAGAAAATAAAATTTTAAGAAACAGCAAGAGAACTTGTTATCATCCAAAGTCCATACTTTGGAAGACTGTATTATTTTTTTCTGAAATTATATTTCATATGTAAATCTTCGTATATTTACAATTTTAACTCACTGAGATCTTTTTCCAATGAATGTATCCCCTGATTTTAAAACATTAAATTTTCCTCAGCAATTTGTGGAAGAATTAAAATTTAAATCACTCAAGTCAGAATAGTAAATATAAGCAATGCTGAGGGGCAAAGGAGTCCAGGAAGGCTGGGCATTCTTCAAGAAGAAAATCTTAGAGGCGCAGGAACAGGCTGTCCCCATATGCCAAAATAAGAGCCGGACGGAGAATCTCTGTCTTTTGTCGGATGAGCAGAGAAACACAGTGACAGAATGAGGAAAAGGCTGAGGTACTTAATTATTTGCCTCCGTCTTTAATAATAACACCAGTCGTGCTGTAGGTACACAGCCTGCTGAGCTTGAAGACAGGGATAAGGAGCAGGATGAAGTCCCAGTAATCCAAGGGGAAATGGTTAATGACCTGCGACACACACAAGACTATGGGGCCAGATGGGATCCACTCAAGGGTTTTGAGGGAGCTGGCAGAGGTGCTCACCAAGCCTCTTTCAATTATTTATCAGCAGTCCTGGCTAACCAGGGAGGTCTCAGTTGACTGGAGGTTAGCAAATGTGATGCCCATCTATGAAAAGGGCCAGAATGAGGATGTGGAGAATTACAGGCCTGTCAGTCTGACCTTGGTACTGGGAAAGGTTATGGAGCAGATCATCCTGTGAGTGCCAACACGCAGCACATACAAGACAACAAAGTGATCAAGCCCAGACAGCACGGGCTTATGAAATGCAGGTCCTGCTCGATAACCTGATCTCCTGTGACAGGCTGACCTGCTTAGTGGACAAAGGAAGGGCTGTGGATATTGTCTACCTAGATTTTAGTAAAGCCTTTGATACTATTCGCCATAGCATTCTCCTAGAGACACTGGCTGCTCTCTGCTTGGATGGGCATATTCTTCACTGGATAAAAAACTGGCTGGCTGGCTGAGCCCAAAGAGTTGTGGTGAATGGAGCCAATTTCAGTTCATGGCCAGTCACAAGTGTTGTTCCTCAGGGACCAGTATTGGGGCCAGTTCTGCTTAATATTTTCATTGATGATCTGAATCAGGGGATCGAGTAAACTGTCAGTAAGGTTGCACACAACACCAAGATGGGCAGGAGTGTTGATCTGTTTCAGGGTAGGAAGCCTCTACAGAGACATCTGAAGCAGTTGGATTGACGGGTCAAGGCCAATTGTATGAGGTTCAACAAGGCCAAGTGCTGGGTCATGCACTTGCGTCACAGCAACCCCAGGGAGAGCTACAGGCTCAGGGAAGAGTGGTTGGAAAGCTGCTTGGTGGCAGAGGACCTGGGGATGCTGATCGACAGCCAGCTGAACATGAGTCAGCAGTGTGCTCAGGTGTACAAAAAGGCCAACAGCATCCTGGCTTGTATCAGAAACAGTGTGGCCAGAAGGACTAGGGAAGTGGTCGCCCCCCTGTACTCAGCGCTGGAGACATGGTTTATTGGTGGACTTGGCAATGCTAGGTTAATAGTTGGACTTGATGATCTTAAAGGTCTCTTCCAATCTAAAAGATTCTATGATTCTAAAATGCACCGATCATTTAAATATGTGTCTTAAATGCACTGTCAATAAAACCCTGATGTCAGAACTGACATCAGCATTAAAAATTTACTCCTCTATCATACACACTTACAAAAGTAGGACACAGCAGTACGACTGGAGTGAGCAGTTGGATGCTATTGTGAATCTTTCCTCTATATTCCTTGTTTTTTCACATCTGGAGGCTCCAAACTGCATTTGTTGGCATGACCTCTGAGAGCAAAACAATTGCTTTTCCAATTTAGATAAGACTTGACTGTTAAAGCAAGTGACCCTATTGGCATTGCAATGCTCGGAAAGGTATATTATTTTTATGAGGAATTAGTCCTTCTTCATTGGTTTCTGCTTCATTGTACTCTTGTAACTTTGGTTTGGCCATCAAGCCCTTGACATGAGTGTCACAACATGTGCCGGTAGATCACCTTTACCTGCGTTTAAATAGCTGCAAAGCACCTAGTCTCACTGTACAGAAGGTAGCCATTAATGCCTAAACTTCATTACCCAGGATAACTATCTCCTTTCCTAACAGAGTTTATATGTGGCAACTCATTCACTTGAGTTCCATTCATTCTCTTACAGCTAGCATTCAAGTCACGGTACTTGAAATTTGAGTTGACTCCTATGAATGATCTATAAATGGTTTGAATTCCTGCCAGAGATAATACATCTACTGAGGAAAGGATAAAAAAAAAAAAAAAGCGATAAAAGAATAAGCTTTATGGGAAGAGCAGCCTCTTTTCCCATAAATGATGAATCAATCCATTATATTTGTGATAATCAATGCCATGGATCCTCTTCATGTCAAGGAAAAAAAAAAAAAGTTGGTAAAGAGGCAAATCATTATTAATTCATTCATCGCAATAACATTAATCACGATGAGCTAATGTGATATTAATATGGCTTTAATATGTACTTCCATAGGAATTTCACTGTAATATAGGAATTAACTAATGTACTACGGTATTAAAGAGTGACGTAAATTGATAAATAACACTGAAAAGCTTTTTAAATAGTGGTAGGCATGAATCTACTGACATACTACGTTCTGATGGAGACGGGAGGGTGCCCACATCCTGCTCTCATGCCCACACTTGCAGGTAGGCTAATGTTCTGCTTTGCATTTTCCATGAGTTATTGCCTACAGCAACAGCCAGTCAGCTTTTCAGCACTGCTGTCCTGTTCCAGGAAATATTGATGTCAGAGATGAGTAGTTCTGGGAATGGAATCAAAGCTGATGCTTACTAGTGTCTAGGAGCAGTTTTGGAGTCACATGTTCACTTGGTGTTCTGAACACCCTTGCAGACAGAGGGAGTGTACCATTTCACAGATATACCTCCCATGACAACCTTCAAAGCTGACTTCTGCCATATTCTTACGTCATGGATAATAATTCAAAGCAGACACATGCTATGCGACCAGTTTTTGAAGGCAGATGATATAGCACGGGGAACTGCATTAGACAGTAGCAAAGGACCTTCTCCTTACTGAGTCCTTCCCACTCAACACAGAACTGAGTCTGATGAGGTATCGCAGCCCTCAGCTGAAGCAGTCATCAGTGCTTGGGACCAAGCCTTAATGGAGAGCAGTCAAACGGAGGAAATGGAAAACTAAAATATGAGAATGTGTAAGAAAAGCAATGAAACAAAAATACTAAACCACCTTTATACTTAAAACACTGTGTAGTTCCACTGCATCCCTAATCTCACCTAAGATTTATATTCCACAGAAAGCCGTAAAACGCTAAAATGATGATGATAATTGCACTTTGAACAGTAAATTGGACTAAACCTCCAGTAGTTCATTTCAATCAGCATTTCCATGAGAATATGACTGAAATTACTAGTAGAAAAAAGATATGATTTTTGAGTACAATCTACTGTGGAGGGGTTTATGTTTGTTTGTTTGCTTGTTTGCGTTGTTTGTTTGTGTTGTCTATTTTGTTTTGTTGTGCTTTTCTTTTTTTTTTCTTCTTTCTGGGGTATTACCTGTACATTAGCAGACATACTAAAAGTATTGAGGCTATAGTTAGTATTTTTCCAAGCAATAAATATTGCTGTTATACTGAAAATGCTCTATATTTCATTTAAGAAATTCTTTATTTCAATGTGTGAGTTTAATAAATTAAATCTTTCAGAGATATCCATTATCAACACATTTCGGTGTTATAAATTAAGTTATTTCTGTAACTATACTTGGAAGCTCGAAACAGGTAAGTTACTTTGTTTCTAAATATCCTATATTTATGCCTCCTTTGAATGAACAGTTTTCAGTGTGGTAATGAGCCTGTATTTTAGCAGCATACACTGTATGTTTCATTCTGCAGTTCTGGATTCTTGGTTCACATTTGTAGATAACTTATGTACACAGAGCATCAATGCTGAAACAGTTTTCCTGTAGGATATTAAAATTAATATTTGTTTTCTACAACAATGTCAGTTTTAGACTTTATTCTGAAATATTTTCACAACAGACTAAGATAAAATATATTTAGTATGAACTTTAAGACTTTGCTTCAGACAACTTGTTGCTCCATTCAATGCTGCAGTGATGCAGTTTGGTCTGCTTGAGTAACTGGAAATGGAAATTATTGCATTTTTAAAAATATATTAGAAACTCTCTCTGATATCCTGTATCTCTGGGTCACTTTTTCAGGCCACTGGATTTTTTTATTTTCTTTAAAATCCAATTACATACACAAATATCCAAAAATTATTATCTCATAATGGGAAGCCAAGTGGGAAACGACCATTCCATGAGGTTTAAAGTCATCATTACAGTTTGGAGCCAACAATTATATTTGTATCCAATACTGTAGCCTATTGTCACGAGAAATACTTCATGCTATACTTTTAATCAGCAGAATTATTCAGTGTGTACAGGCCATCTGTACCTTAGCTGCTTATAATAAAATTCGGCAGTTAACACTTCCTGACTTTCATCTTTTGTCTGTCTTGCTAGGTGACCAATAACCCTCAGGGAATGCATAATCTTTATAAGTGTGTAATACAATGAGACCTAGATCATTGCTGACACCTTTACTGAGATTGTACAAATGGTCATAAGCAATTATTTGAAAACATTTTTTTTCCAGAGGATGAGAGTTGTGATAAACTGGAAAGATTGACATTTGTGTTAAAACTGCAGACATGATCTAGTCATTGTATAATCTCAATCACCAAAGAAATCCCTCAATATTCTCTATTACAGAAAATGAAAAGTCTTTTGAAGGTATCTTTGTTAAAAACCTTTGGTATATGATTACAACGGATTCTGTCTCAAGATCATGACTGAGCAGCTATTTTCTCCAAAGTTCTGAATGGTTTTGTAGCAACAGAGAAAATTATACACCTGAAGGTAAAGGGGTACAGTAGACATGGAGTAAAATATAACTACAGTCTTAAGTATTCTTTTAACTTCAAGAAATATCACTTTAATGTACCTGTGATATTAATTTAAAATTATTTTAATTTATTCTGTTATAAACCAGGAGAAAAAAAACCCCACAACAGTATTTTAAAAAATGTTCCGTATTAAGCAGGGGTCATTTAAATTGACAGAATTAGCTTGAATTAAATCATCAATATTATAATATTGTTTTTATATTAGCTACATGACTATTCCACTTATTATTTCAAAAACCATGACAGGCACAGCAATATAATAAAAACAATGGTCCACTTATTGTTCTTTTACCTCAATTGTTTAACTTCAAGTCTTTTAACTATGGGTGTGATTTTTAGTTTCTTTCTGATACAATGGCTGCAATTGGAAAAAAAAATAAATGGAGGCTAAAGTGAACTTCAGTAAGTGTTATTCTCATAATAAATCACAGGCGTCTTATACCTTAACCATGCCTTGAATTTTCTTAGAAAAATGGATTAGGAATTTACTTTTTTTTTTTTCTTTTGAGAAGACAGACCAAAATGTAACATTCCTGAAAGCATTCAGTAAGCCTCCAAATCTCTTGATGATACCCAGAAACATGGTGTTTCTTGTTTTGTTTTGTTTTTAGAAATGGAAAAATAATTATAAAACATATTGTGCTAATAAATCAAAAAAGGCGCTTGAAATAATCTCATAAAATGTTATTGCTTAAATAATGCCCTTCATCAGTATTCTTTGTTTAACATTTTATGTTTATTGATAAATGAAGATGCATTTAAATAATTCAAACAAAACATTAGCTGCAAGCAAGGAATTAATAATTGATAGGACTGGAAGGGCTTTTTTTCACTTGGGAAATAGATAATATTAGCTTAATGTGGGGTTGTAGGAACAGAGGAAATGTAATGGATCTGCCTGCTTTAAACTGATGATGGTTATTGTGGTCTGAAAGTTGCTACAAAGGCAAAAGCAAGACAGCTCTGTAACTGCAATAGATTTCACTCATAGGAGCTGACAATGCAAATTGTGGTTTGATATGCCAGATTTATACATGAGAAAGGATCTAATAAACTTAACATATGCTAAAGGAAAGAAATAAATGCTATTAAACTTATTAAACAGTTATGGTGTCTACAAATATTCGGATTATTTTCTCCCAGTCTCCTCTTTCTTCAATGTCTTAATCCATAGTTTTTTTAAGTCAGGGAACCACAACTGAGGATACTGTAACACAGAAGCCAATGCATTCTTGAGGAATCTCAGAGGGAGACCATTTAGTCTAGAAACACTCATCATAAGGTTTTATTTAGATTTGCCTGTAAAGGAGCCAAACTTCTCCAGCTGCATATTTGAACATGCTAGCCTCTTCTGTGGAGATGTAAAAAACCAGCTTTATCAGATCCTCTGGTAGGAGGGAAATTTCTGTTTGTGATCTTCCAGTTCTGTCTGGTGATGATAGCAAAAACCACAGAATTACTCTGAAATCAGCTGTGCAACTTCCATTTCCTTTCATTTTTGGAGATGTCAGATTCATAATGATCTGAAAATCTACCAAATGACATTTTCATTTCTGTATGGTATTTATGAATCTACAATCCAGATGTTCATACAAAACTGTAGCAACCAGAAATTTGCATTTGCACATGTAATCAATATTTGACTTCATTAGCTTGATATGCAGGACACAAATTAAAATAAATAAAATAAAAATATTGTTACATAAAACTATAATAATTTCATATATGTTATTGGTCCAACACTGTAAGATTGTAATCAGATATTTTACTACACAATTAGAAAATTAATGTTCTTCTAATCAAACATCTTTTAGACAGTCATAAACAAGGATATCAAAAGATGTAATCTTATCTGAAAAAAATACTGTTTTGCAGGTTTTAAAATCAAGTTCAAAAGATCATAGCCTTATTGTACTTGACCTCGATTACTGGAAATGATGCTGTTATGATATCAGGGGTTTTACTTAAAGATAGTGCTAGAAGAACCAAACACTTCCAATAAAAACATCAAATAGAACGCTCTTCATTATTTAAATTGGTTGTATCTTGTGTCATCACTTATGAAAAATGAGTGTGTCGTATTACTGAAAATGAACAGTTGTGTTTTCTACCTATTTTCCACAGGGGTAAATGGTTATAAAGGGATCAAGGCAGTGAAGAATCAAGTTCTGTATTTCTAGTTATGTTTGCCAAGTTCATACCTGAGCATCTCCCAGAATAGGTTTTCTTAAGCAGACAGATTGTAAGCCTGCACAAAATTTATTTCAGAAATGCAAATGGGAGAAAGCAGCTTTGTTTTCCAGCCATTGCAACACTCGACATGACATTTAGATAGACTTGCTTGCATTGACAGTAGGCACATATGTCTACTATTTTGTTTTAAAATATATGTATTGCTTTTAATAACAACATTACAGCTGTTCACAAAATGACGCCTCTAGACAGAAGCACTACAATGAAAAGAGAGTATCAACAGAAGGACTGTATCTGCATGCAACTCTTACAGTTGCCAAGAAGTGAAGATATAACATATGGTCACTTTGTAAAGGTGAGCTGAACAAAAAACAAGCAGCAACCTAGCCAATTTTTGTCATTTGAATTCTCCTGTTCAAAACTCAATTTAGTTTCATATGACTCTTACTAATTTGAATGATATATTTATTAAAATATGAAACAGCTAGCCTTGCAACTGGGAAAAAAAAAAATTGTGGAATGGTATGTTGCCAATTTTTCACTTGTCTAGAGCTATCCTTTAAAAATTAATGTATAATTTTGCAGCAGAAGAATCGAATGCTATTAACAGCTTGCTAGTGTGAAGAGAGGAAGTTGTAACTTATATTAAATATTCCACTGTTGATATGCCTATGAATGTTTTCCCTTGATTTATCTGTTTATTGAACTGCCTTGGAAGGGCCAGTCCTCATAGGAATGCATCAGGGAATGTTAACATAACCCAAGTGTCTTTGATAGTCTTTCTGGACATCACCCAGAAAATGATGAGATTTAGGAAAAAAATTGATAAGCTTGGATATGTCTAATTTCACGCTGCAGCAATTTATAAACTCTGTAGGCAAAGTGTGGACTCCAGACAAGCTGCTGGTTTAGGCGACATTACTGCTTTTGTACCTGAATAACCAACAAAATTCAGAGTTGCATGGATTTTTTTCATCAACAGAAGAAATAGTTGGATCCTTGATTTAATTATGTGTACTGATAATGAACATATACAACTCTGTCTCCCTGAGTGCCTGAGGAAAACAAGGGGAAGGAAGCTTTTTTTTTTTTTTTTCTTTTCTTACAGCACTATATCCCAAGCTGCTCTTTCCTTTCTTTCTTTGCTATTTCAGATCTTTTTGCAGATGCATTCTACAGCCCCTTTTGTGCACGGTCTTTTCTCGACACTTTCTCTCTGATTGCTTGTCTAATTCTCAATCTCCCATTTGTCCATGAATGCAGGAACTTTTACAAACAGTAGTCTACACTTACATATGTTATCTTTGGCATTGTGATATACGCCTGTGTTCAGAACAGCAGACATCACTTTTCCAACTCCCATGTTTAGTTGTTATTTAAAGTACGTCACAGACGTGTTATGGTTACTTGCTTTATTTCCAACACATTTCAGCTCTGGCCTTACCAAGGCTATTTATAATGTGGGCAACAACACGTTGCAAGGTTGTTTAGCCCAAGTTGGGAGTTGGAGTGTTCCTTAGCAAGTCCCAACCCTGTTATTCGGCCAGCACAGCCAGCTTAAAGAGCTCCCTCTGTCTTCATTGTACTTGAATTCTCACTTCTTAGTTTCTTTAACACAGAAGGTTCAATGATAAAAACAAAGGAATAAAAAAAAAAAAAAAAAAAAAAATTATGTCTATAATTTTTCTCTGATTTATCTGCTGGATCCATATCAGTTCTTTGCAAAGGATAGTAATAGTATAGTAAAAGTGTTTAGGCCTTCTTGTCACAAAGAACTGGAAGAGCTGTGTGTCCCAGATCCCTATCAAAACTATAACAGCCAGTACTGTTTGTACAAGTAACTTGAGCAGAAATGTTAACTTATCACATTAAACTGGAAAGAAATCTATCAGTCAGGAAAAACAATTGTCACTGCAGTTCTGACATAGTCCTGGTGAAACGTGGAACCTGAGCGAGAGAGGAAAATGCCAGTATGCGTCTCAGAGCAGCTACCCATTTTCCAGGAGCAATTCAACTTCTGTGGCAGGGGTTTCTGCCCCAACTGTTGTAGCTATTCCAGACTCCAAGGTCAATACCTATGTAGAGCTCGAGGTCACCGCACAAGCTGCTGGTCAGAGCATGAATAACATTTGTCAAGACTGCTAACATTTGCATCTGGGTCAATAGGACAGAGCAGTGGGTGTGCTGAGAAAAGATCACTCATTAGGGCAGTGCTCAGATATTCCCACATAAGAAGCATGTTTTGGCTTAGGATAGATGTTATGGGGAATATCAAACAAAATATCCAGCGGTGCAACTTTTTGGTTGATCAGGCAGCCACCACATGTTCAGCCAGTTGTGCAGGGGAATCAAGTACCACATCAGTTCCCCTACACACACTGCAGAAGAGTCCAATGAAACCATTTCTCTAGGAGAGAGCTTCGATTTAACTCAGTGCTTTTCATGCCTGTAGGTCTAAGCAGTTCACATTTGCACTGGTAAATTCCAAATATGAAACTGAACCCATGGTGCTGTCGGACTCTTTTCTGAGAAAAAAAGTCACACCTGGAGTCCACTGCACAGCCGTGGTAAGCACAGCCCATGTTAACCCACAGTAACACCACTTCCCAACCCATCCACCCAAGAACAGTCACTGAAGTCAACGTATATCTGGTAATTAGGGGGGTGATGAGTCAGCCCTTTCTTTGTATGATAACAGGAAAAACAGCTCATGTAATGCAACACGGTACATTGATCCTTTTTTGATCAAGGGAAAAAGATCTCACAGAGACATCAGATCATCAGGAAATGAGACGAGTGTGTATTTCTATACAACTTTGATAAGACAGTCCCTTGGGCATTAGATTCCATTTGAATCACTTCAGTGCTCCAAAATATAGACAAATAAAAGTGAGTGTAGTGCAAGCTATAGAAATAAAAGTAATATTGAGAGCTGTGACTTCAATTTAAGAAAAGCTGGATTAAAAAAATATATTACCTCAAGTGTGGATGAAGTGATAACACGATAATTATCTTCCAATTTCTAAAGATTGTTTAGGTTGAAAAAAAAATATTAGTGGGGTTGAAAGGCTACATGAGAAAAATATGGCAAATTTTAGTAGGAGCAAATTTTTGCTGAATATCAGAAAAGACTTGCTTAGCTTTCCATAGGCTATGAAATAGTTTCTCATGGGAAATGTAAAAAGTCTGGAACTTTTTAGAGCAAACCTGTATAAAGCATAGAAAGATTTACTGCAGTGCTGCAGGTGTGACCACCCTTTATTTCTAATTGTTTTATTTTTGTGTTACGAAAGATCTTTTGGGTCATCCAGGTTATACTGGGTACATGCAACTTAAACTATTTTAAGGTAGCTTTCTATAGTATTTTTGTTTTTCTTATTTACTAAACAGACAAACAAACAAAGCCAACCAAACAAAACCGCAAAAACAACAAAAAAAAACAAACACACACACACACACACACAAACCGAAACAAAAACACCCACCAAACAAACAAACAAAAACCCCACATCCACCAACTTCTCCTGGACGGTATTTTCTGACTAAAACTTTTTCTATCGGAATGTTTCCGTTTTGCAAAAATGAAAGGGCATAAAGAGTGTTCCATATTCATTTAAAAAAATAAAAAGTTGAAAGGTAACTTTGAAAAGGATGATGATTTGTTGGAATGGATTTTTTTGGTATAATGTTTTAAAATTATTTTCTATTAATGCTGGTCAGTTTAAACTTAAAGCTCAGTAGATATGAGATTTCCACAGAATATCTCATTTTGAAGATTCAACACTGATTTTTTTCATCAGAATTTAGATTTAAAGATACTTTGAATTCTTTTCTTTACGTTCTGTCTAATTTAGGCCTTACTGCTGAATTTGTAAAGCTTTCCAGGAAATAAAGTTTCTCTTCAACTTGCTATAAGCATACCTAATTCTTCTACTTCACAAGGTGCTGTTTATTTTATTTTATTTTATTTTATTTTATTTTATTTTATTTTATTTTATTTTATTTTATTTTTTTCTGCTTCAATGTATTCAGAGGATTTCCAAGACACTCACCGTGGCTTCCTGATTTTGAAAGTATGTTCCATTTCTTTGGTCTGCCTACTTTGCAGCACTGAATAACGATAAACAGATCTTGTAAAAATCTTTTCACTGTTGTTTAAATTGAAGAACAAAATTCAGAGAGAGATAAGCTATCACTTTCACCAAACATGTTACTCTAGATTTTTATCCTACATCTTGATTTGATGCAATGTTTATAACAACACGTTTTATGTATAATGCCATGAAGTGATGACAATCTGCTCTACTGTCATGGTGTGATTCTGAATTAATAGGAAACAAGGTGAGGGCAGAGCAGACAATCATTGTATGTGTTAACTTCGTGATTAACCATTGGGTTCTTAATAAAGACTTACTCCACAGAACAGACTGCCAAATATTTTTGTCACTTCTACAATATTTTGTCAAGATATATGACCTTGAAAGTCACCTTTAAAGTTATCTTAATATTTCTCACAACTGAGACTAATGCAGCTTTTATGAACTTCAGTGAGAACACACCTGATGCACAAAATAAGCACTAATAGAGACTGGAATTCCTAAAAATAAATTGTAAAAAGTGAAGCATATTGAAAAAAAAGTGCACTTCATTTCTCTCACTTTAACTAAACTTAGTGCATGATGTTAATTAATCACGCTAGAATGTTTTTCCTTAAATAGAAATAGAATAATTGGTGCATACCATTTCCATCACAGTTTGTGAAATCTGTTTGGCAGATTATCGAGCTCAAAAACACTTGCTGAGTTTCAAGATCAGCAACTGCCTACTGGAAAATTATTAGTTGCTTTGTTTGCCTCACTATTTCAAGAACATCACACATGCCCTCAGTGCAGAGAAGACTTGTCATGACATAAGTTAGTCTAATTCTTATTGCTCAGTGCAACTACTTAGACCCTTTGCAGCCATGGTATTTAAGGTCGTCATGAGTCACTCTTGCCTATAAACCATACATTTGTTACAAAGTCAGGCTGATTCTCAGTACTTGATGGTATGAATGTTGTTTCCATAAGGGAACTGCAGTATCACTCTATACAAGGTGATGGAAGCGAGCATAGCAAATGGAGATTCCTACCCCCTGAAGCCATATGTAAACAAGACACAACAAGTAAAGTATAAACAAACAGTAACACTGATTGTTTAACAGTTAATCATCCGAACAACCACTTTTTAGACAGCATAGTAAAACAGAGTTTAAAGGACGTGTTGAGTGTAGACAGTAAAATAAGTTCACAGATATTGTTCTCAAGCACAGAGAGCAGAAAAAAAAAGAAGGTGCCTTCTTCAAATATAACCAAAAAAGAAGTGAAGTTCTGAAGAGGAGGTTAGCTAGAAGCAGGTGGTAATATACTGATAATAATTTGAGATTATAGGGTGGGGCTAGGCTATGAAGTATCTGAAGAATGAGGAGGAAAAGAAAAAGAAAGAAGAAAAAAGAGAAAGTCTTCTCTATCTGTATGGCCATGCTCAATGGGAAAGGTTTTGGCAGAGTTCTTCTATACAGCCTCGAGAAAATTTTGCTTGCTTATTCCACCTGAGTTTTGTTAGGAGGCCAATTAGGCAGTAGTTCGTGAAAGCACTCACTCTCAAAAAGGAGAAAGCAATAACTAACTGTGACATTCAGAGCAGAATTGAAATTCATGTTCGAGCAGGCTGTCATTGGTCAGGGTTATCAATGATAACACAGTTTAATGACATTACAAGCCTTCGCTTTCACATATTTTGTAGATATCTGTGTCTGCATATGCATCATATGGCTGAGTATAGTCTCTGTTAACCAGCATCAAAAATACAATATCTAGAAAATAATTTTTTTTTCAGGGATATTCTCAAGACTTTCAAGTTGGTTTGTGTTAGCCATAGAAATATTTCATCGCAATAGTAAGAAAACTAAATCTTGTCATATCCCTGCTGCTATGGTCTAAATTTAACCAAATAATTATTGTGCTCCTCAGAAATAAATCCAGCTGAATCTATACCACTCTGAAAGAAAAGCTAACAGTTACATGCAGAAGTCTAAATTTTTAAAGGTTATAAAACATCTTAAAAAAAACAGAGTTTCCTGTAGAAGCATTTGACAGTTATTTTTATAAAGCCTTTATACATCTCTGTAGATGTCAGGTTCTCTAGGACTTTAAGCAAAAAAAATTCGGTTCAAGTTCTTATGTTTAGTAAAGGTTACATAGCATATAATGTAATTAACAATCCACATCTGCAACAGGAAGTTTAGACTGCCATTTAACTACTACTGAAAAGCTTTATATGTTCAGTTTCAGCAGAGGTTAAAATGGAAGCCTCCTTCCCTTCTGGCCATCATTCATTCACAAAATACCTTTATATTTTCTACCGCATGTTTTCAGTGCCTACATGACCTGATTGAATCAAGGCCTTGGAACTCTGACCTGCCAAGTGTGCTGCTCAGCCACTTTCTGTCCAAAATTGTTCACCCAGATTCACTAGCATTTATCTATTACAATTATTTATAGCATTGTAATAGTTGATTAATACTTGTCCCTATACAGCCACTATGGGTTTGCCTTTCCTGTTGTTCCTTTTGGCTATCAGACTGCTGGTTTCAGGTGTGAGTAAGCAGGCAACCAACAGAAGAGAGATGAGCAGCTTGGAAACTTTATGGAAACTATTACAGTGTGGTAGTCTGGGGATTATTTATACTGTAGTATGTTCTCTCTGTTTTACTGACACTTTCATGTTGACTTTCATTGTTTCTGCACAGGTAGGCCACTTTGCAGCTATCTGGCAAAAATAAATCACGTAAAAGTCTGCAAAGAAAAGTAATTTTTGCTGCTTGAGAAATTGAGAAATTGCTTGAGACCTTGTGACACACAAGCTGAGCATTAGTGAAGCTGAGAGATCCTGGAACAAGGTGGCCCTGTGGCTGTAAAGCGAAACAGACTTGATGACGAAAGATATCTAAAATAGGAAATTTCCATCTATTGAATGATAGTTTATTTAAATACTTCCATTACGAGTGGAATTGAGGTAGGAAGTACCTCTTCTGAAGTATTGTCTACGAGCTGCAATATGGATTTTTAGGAAGTGGATGGTCAAAATCTCCACTGAGATCCTCAAACATGTTTTTGAAAGATGGTCAAGACTTAAAATCTCAGGGTCTGTCCTAAGCTTCCACACAAAATAAACGCAATCTTATCTACCTCCCCCTTCATGCCTTTCTTTCCCTCAATTTTATCCTTACTCCAAAAACTTATAATGATACTGCGGCTTGAGTTCTAAAATAATAGCCTAGACAGTACATCTTCCTCCAGTGCAATGAAATGTGCACTTAATAGACCATGTTGGCCAGGCATAACTTTGTTATTAAAAATCAGTTTTACCTGGTTGTAATCTGATTCTCAGTTAATCGAAGCTTAACAGTTCTTATATAAACAATTGGTCAATTTTGCAAGCAAGACACATATTTTAACCAAAATCCATTTACAATTATTTTTTCTTATTACACATAAGCATCAACAGCTACTTAATTCCAAGCCTGTAAACAAAAAATGGAGTTTAGAAAATTACAGTCTCTGTGTTCCTCTGACTCCTACAACCCATCTCTGTCTGCCTTTCCAACTTCAGTTCCTTTATTTTTAATGCTAAAGAATATATTTACGTGCAAGAGAAAGCCACAAGAGTAAAAAAGTGCTGTCTGAGAAAACAAAGAACAATTAATGAAGAAATAATAAATATATACAGTGGAATGCCTGTTATTTGCCCTTAAGTGATATATTAGGTACAGGAAATCACATTACCATTTGATATATGTGTCACTTTAAGAGTGAATCTTGGTTTGTGGAGGTAGCTTGTGTGTCATATGATGTAAGTACTTTTATTGAGTAGGTAAGTATGTAATAGCTAAAAGCCTCATAAATCAGCTCAATGTTCTCCCAATTTATAGAGAATATTTGATCTGAGAATATTACCATCTGGTGAGCCACTGAGAAAAAGAAAAGACATGAAGAGTGATGGAGATGGATATATTGGATAATTTTTTTGGATATATAGTATCTAGAGCTGACTCTTCATTGCTTGCATCTTTTGTGCTCATTAACACTCATGCAAGTGTGATATACTGCCAAATCAAAGTTTTCTACTCAGTTTAACACTTTTATAGTTGCTTCTCATGGGGGTAAGTCATACAGAATGAGACACAAGACAGGTTTTTTAATCCACAGGTCTTTCTCTTTTAAACAACAATAGCAGTTAATAAATCATATGTTTGAAGGATTATTTGAAGTATGTAAAATAGTCAAATCAGTCTACCCATTATTTTCAGCATTACAGTCAGCCCTATGTTATTGCAGCAAAGAAGTACACTTTTGTCTAATTGCAAGGAGAAATTACCAATTTTCAGTCTATCTCTGCATATTAATTTTTTATTGGAACAGCGAGGGACTTTGAAAAACTATATTTATCACTACATGCATAACTATATATACACTATATATATAAAAGAAACAATACCGTATGGATTTGCTGTGATTCTCCTTTACAGGATACTTCACGTAGTACTTTATATCTGCATTGAAAGTATTTCATATTTAACAGCATCTGTCAGCAGTATAATAATCTGTACACTATGATGAGTCTATGTATTGACTGAAGCTGAACTTTTGAACCTGTTGCAACATAAGAAAGCAGTGTTATTTATTTGCCATATTGTACTTATAAAACGAAATAATTTATATTTGCTGTGGTTACTCAAGAGGAGTTGTTGAACAGGTCTCTGATTTCTAAGTGGATGCTTCAACATATTTTTGAAATTGTGATCTGTGAGGGCCTTGATGCCTTGAGGCATTGCTTGTTGGATTGTTCACCTATTCATATTTTATACAGTTGAATACCTTCCACTTTAAGTCACATCAGGGGCCTTTAAAAACCATATTTCACTCAAAGACATTTTTCATCAAGAAAGTGTGGAAACAGTAGAAGTCTAAAGTTTCTTTTCCCTCTCCTTCCTGGGCCACACTGGTTGTATGTATGGCATCATACCCTGGAAATATAAGATACTATAGGATTTATTGGCTGGGTGAAATGTTTAAAATTTCTTGTAATATTAAATGTAATTATCTTTGGTTGTATAGCTGTTTTTGGATATTTGCCCTGCAGTTTTGGACTGATTCATTGAATTATTTGGGGCTAAGAGCAAAAGATTGCCTAACAAGGTATGGGGACACACTACTCCCTATTTAAAGAAAGCACTGCCTCAAGTACCTAACATTAGAATGCATAAAATGACTATTAACACAAAACTAGTTGTTTTTTGTTTGTTTGTTTGTTTGTTTTAAAAAAGAGTGAATGGTTTGATATATCTGTCCATGAACAAAATAAGACCAGAAAAATACGCTAATCCTAACAGAGGTACAAGAATAGACCAAACTTTTCTTCCAGAACCTACTCCTTTGGGTTCACAAACTGCTGTTCAATTAAACTGTTTGGTGCAAAGACCAGACACTATCTAACTAGGCTCTGAGTTGGGCTTGCTTGAGCATCAGCACACACAGCAGTAACACAGACAATGTCATGGAATGTTTCTGTGTTCTTTTACAAACTCTATCTCTAGGGAGGAATATAGTCTACTCTTATGAATTAGATCCAGGCTGCTAAAGTGACACACTGCCTCCCACCCCAAGTTGCACTTCAATGTGTCATTCCACTTATATTCTATCCGAGCACCTGTACTGGCTCTGAATGACACTTCAGTTGAATCTGTACTGGCACATGATCTGCTTAGTAAGGTCTATAAAAAACTGACATAGTTAGCAATCCCTGTTGATGAAGGGGCCTGTTCAATTATTCTAACAATTCCTCTTTGACCTTAAACTTTCTAGAAAATAGAGATCATGCATTATGTCTTAATTCAAGATTCCCCTTCTTCAGAGAGTAACCTAACTCTTTAAATTCCATTTTCCTTAAGCTTTTTCATTTTGAAGAATGAAATGAATGAATGAATGAAACCTATGAAGAATGAAGACTCCTGAAGGCTCTTTTGCATCTCTGTTAAGCTAGCTAGCCAACTCAAACTGCCATCTCTTCTTTTTTTTTTTTTCCTCCCATAAATCTCCTTCACCTGACAAAATACACATGTTGCTGAAAACTACAAAAAACTGAAGCGTAAATTCTAAAATAAAGTCAAGATTTAGATGTACAAAGTTTTGAGAATTAGGAAATAAAAGGACAAATATAATTCTGACCCTAAATGGGACATCAATTTCAAGACAATGACTAACACGAAATTTCCCTCAAAGTCAAATATAAATGGCAGGGTATTCTAATAAAATCCTGCAGGTCATGTTACTGATGTTCTTTGGTTTTATGTAGTTCTGACAGGTCTTCTATAAATCAGAAATCTTCAGGCATTCTTTGGGAAAAAACGGAAAATGTCAAAGACTAAGATAACTACAACAGTCACAGTG
Organism: Pampusana beccarii; assembly: GCA_013399365.1. Taxonomy (NCBI): domain Eukaryota; kingdom Metazoa; phylum Chordata; class Aves; order Columbiformes; family Columbidae; genus Pampusana; species Pampusana beccarii. Next base: position 1,009,992 of record VWYH01011296.1, on the reverse strand, counting down.
ACACCAGCTCTAGAAAGTGCTAGTGTGATCCTTCTAATCTAGAAATGAGCTTAATCATAGTGTAGATGTCTTGTTGTCAGCCTGCTGTAAAGATAAGTAATCTTTCTCTACTGTATCTACATGACAAATGTCAGTTAAAGCAAGATAGAATCCTTTGAGGTAAAATTGTAAGCTATAAAATTTACATATTTGAGAAAGGATTAATTCAAACATCAAATGAAACTGTTTGGGTTTGTTATGAAATAGAGTTGTTTTTTTTTTCTAAATGATACTCTTGGTCAGTCTTGTAAAACTGAGGAGCTTGAAGTTCTGGAAGTATCTAGAAGACTGGCCAGTGTAAGAGTAAAGACCATTTTTAGGGCAAAATCTTAGTTATTTTTTGCTATATTTACTTAGATGAGCTCAGGGAACCTTATCCAACTTCTACCGAAATCAATGAGAGGTGGAAAAGGCCATCACGGCATAAGTTTCGTGTCTGCAGTTTTTTTTCATCTTGGTGTAAAAAGAGTAGGCGTATGGCTTTGAATATGTGAGAGGGAAAGAACTACTTTGTCTGAAAAGGACTGTAGGGTATTTTTTTAAGGCATAAAGAGAGTTAGGCTCTTGTGATTTATGCCTTTGAAAATACCTGCTTCACAGTCTAGTAAGACAATGTTGCCAAACTGTAAGTACAGATTGTCTCTCAGTGAGCTAATCTTGTAAAAAAAAAATCTATTATTTTTCACTAGTATTACTTTGTTTATACTTAGGAAATTATTTGAATGTTTTTCTATTTTTAGTACTTGTTAAATGTTCAGTACTATTCAAATACCAATTTTCAAAGGTAATTCTTAATTTAGCAACTAAACATGGTAAAAACACTAAATTAAAAAAAAAAAAAAAAGTAAGAGAATGCTTCAAGAAAGTTCACTGTGGCAGCTTTGAGGGCAACAGAATACCTAGCATACCACAAAGATGCTGTGGTACTTTTTTATTTCTCCCTCAATTCATATCAGATGTAACATTTGTACTGTTTTTCTCCTTGTATATATTATTCTTCAGATAATAAATGAAAGCATATGTACTTTAAAATAAGTTTGTATTTTTAATGTCAGTATTAAGATCATCCCATTAAGGTCACCTATCTATAAAAAGCTTGTCTAGTTTCAAAGACACTAAAAAAATTCTAAACTTATTTCAATACTGAACGTATTTCAACACTGAACATATTTCACAAGACTTCCAAAGGAAAAGATCTTTGCCAGTAAATCCATTAATGCAAATTAGGATAACTGCTTGTGCAACGGTTTACATTTTTCAAAAAGAAACAATTGATTTCTCTAATCTTCTCATAAAGATGTTGATCATTAATGCATCCTGACATATTGTCTGCTTCTGCAGAAAAAACCCATCAAGCAACTCTGTTCAGATTTGACAAAAGTAATATTACTAGACTTCTAAATTATACATGGATTTGAAAATCTTACTTCAGTTATGGCAGAAGCAACTATGGTGGAAAAAATAACTAACATTTAAATCATCACATGCCAGAATTAGCATCCCAATGTACAAATGAAACTTAAAGAGGACATTGAATTTTTTTCTAATTGCAAGTTATTCGACCTCCAAGAAAGGCTGATCAACTCCATACAGAAAAGAACACTTGGCACTTGCAATTCTGAATTATATTGTCTGCTTTAAATTTTTCTCGCTAAGTTCAAGCTTACTGGTGACAAGCCATCCAGTTGCTGAGGAACTTCCTAACCACTCATATGATTTCCACCAGCTGTAAACACTGAATAGCTGAGGTTAGATACTCTTGTTTTTCTTAGCTGAATGACATGGATCTCTATATTTTGGTGATACTTTTCAGGAAGTGAATGCTCAAAAAATATGGAATGTGAATTCTGACTATGATTCCTTGTAGATCAGTTTTACACTGGTGGATTTCTAATGCATGGACAAAAATACTTCATGACTTTCAGCAGCATTTTGGCTTTACAGGCTTCAAAAGACAGTATGTCTCATTTTTATTTCAAAGATGTTTTTGATTTAGTGGTTTGTTTGTTTGTTTGTTTGTTTTTGAAGTTTGATCTATGGTACAGTAACACTTTAATTCCTTTAAAATAAATTCAGCACACAGAGCATAAATGTACAACCATGCATGTTACCAATGCCTGCTGGGAAAGCTAAGGCACCTAGTAGGCTGCATATATACATATATATACATATATACCATTACTTAATGTATAAGTATTTCTCTATGAAAATGAACCCTGCAATTTTAGAATGAATGCTGGAAATCATGTACTGTCTTCTCTTCAGCCTTTTCCACCAGTGTCTAGATGGTACTACATTCACTGAGGAAGGAACCTTGACAGCAACTATTCTGAATTTCATTTGAAAAGGATTATTTGGTGTGGTACATCATTTATTTAGCATGCTAACAGTTCTGACAAGAATGAATTCCACTAGTATTGCTTTTGGTTTTTTTTACCCCAGCATTTATCCTACTCAAACTCCAGGGAAAACATGGATTAGCATCCAAATTGCATTTGATTCATAGCTGCAATACTTTGCTCTTTATTAAAAAAAATTATCTAATGACAGATACTCCATCTATTCTGAAAATGTCACACATTGATCATTAAAAGATGGAAAATTACAAATAATATATTCTCAGCTTTACAGGGAGAATTCTTTTCAGATTTAATAGCAGACCATAAAAGTAAAAAGTAAAAAATTTCCAGACTTCTGTGTTTTTCTAGACTGTTATCAAGAGGCTACAGAAGAGAAGAAACACTCACACCTACTGATAATTTATATTCCTTAAGGATTTTTAAAAAATTTTTAGAACAAATCAAAGTGAGAATGCAAATTCTCTCTGGAGATTGCAAAGAACTTGAATGATCTGAACCAGCTTCTGAAATTTCAATCATAATGTTCACAAGAGTAACATCTAAAATTGCAGGACAAACACCCTTGTGTCAATATTTGGTACATCCTGTTGCAGATTTTGAGCCTGTAAATCCAACAGCAACACCTTAACACCTGTCTATGAAATTGTGGCTCTGTTAGACTGAAAGTAACTGAAAGTAACTGCTGCATCACCTTTCTCCTTTACTGCTCAGCTGCTTTAAACTGTAAATGTTATCAGTACCTCATTTTTTTAAACTATCTGGAGATAGTAAAATGGTAGAATTACTAGTTGCTTTTTCTTATTGTCTCATACTAAGAATACATGCCTGTCATATGTTGTTACAGTTTCTGCCAGCTCTGTCGTTTACTTTGTAGTCCACATTACAATCAGCTCAAGTCCTCCCTTTTTCCTTCAGCCAGCTTACAGGGAAAAAATATTAAAAAAAAATAAAAGAAAAAAAAAACAAAACAGGAAAACATTTGGATTCAATATGAAACGAGTAAGCGGATTTAAAATCACTCATAAAACTCTAATACAAACAATATACATTTTCCTTTTTTTTTTTTTTTTTTAATTTTTACCACAAACAAGGCACATAATGCACTTCTCTGGCAGTAGCAGCCCTGTAGAATCATTTAATAGTACAATTTTCCATAAATAAAATCGAGTGATAAAAGTCAACCTATGCCTTCCAACACAGGGAACCAAAGGCCACTCCCCATCAGAGGATCCATAATGCCTGAAGAGCTAATAATAGCAAAATTATCTTCTTGGCATGTTGCTTGATGTCTTGTCTTAACTGGTCTTTTGGTTTTCTTCATCTGCTACTGAGTCTTCTAGGTAATTCCAAAGATTTTCAGAAAATTAGAGGATTTTACAGTCGAAGCAGATTGACTTCTACAAAGAACAAATTCTTCTGAGGACCCACATAGACAAGGCCCAATGAGCTCTGACTATGGTTTGAGTACATGCCACTTCGGTGATTCTGGGGGGGAAAAACACAACCTATTTCATAGGATTTAGGGTTCATGGCATAAATGCTGTATTCCTTAAAGATATTTCATTACCTTCTGAGTTAGCTGACATTGGTTTTCAACAAATGGTTCTGTCTTGTTTACTCTGATTGTGCAGTGAATAACAAGACTTGAATACTGACACATTAGCATGCTCAGTAATGACTTATGATGATTATAATACAATTATACAACGCTTATTTATGTCATGGTACTACAGACTTTTTTTCTTATATTGCATTTGACATTTCCAGTTTAGAGCTGAGGCTTAGAAACACAGATATAGTTACAATACCATATGTACACAAGTAGTTATTCACAAGTAACTCCCCTGTAACCTGTATCATCAATAGAATTCACAGGTTGCTGCTGTGACAACAATTTAATTTTTTGTTCCACATGGTCACCAGAAAATGTTTTTCTCCTTTCACTTTTATTTGAGGACAAAGAATACAAAGTAAGAAGTTGTACAAGCGCCTTTATATATACTGAGTTATATATTGAGACTAGCAGCCACTTTACGTTTCTGCTGCTTCCTCTACGTCAAGCAGCCAATACTAGATGCCAGAGGAAAAGGTTGGTTTTTGTTTTTTTTTTCCCTAGTCTTGTATCCAGGTTCTTTAGAAGACTGGCTACAGCCCATACTTCTCCTGTATTTTGTACCCCTGTCCCTTGGTGTTAACTGCTTCCCAAGAGAAGACAATGCCATTTTTTAATGGTGTATCCTTCCAAGCCATTTGCCCTGTTCTTGTGATTCAGACAGCATAGGTCCCACCACACATGAGGTGTAAGTAATACAGTATTTACCCATTTGACATCCAATGGCCAGTTCCATTCAGCGGTCAATCAGTCCAAACTGGTGGCACTGTCACTGCTCTGGATACCTTCCTGTAATCCTGACCTACTTTCAAAGGAAAATTCTGATGTCAAAAAACTTTACTGAACCAGAATTTCTGCTAGTGGAAAGAGGACTAAATTTATACAAATGGTGTCTTTGAGGTCAGGAATGGGACTCTAGGGAAAACCGGTGCATACCAGAACTTCTCCTGAAGATATATCCCCTCTTTTTCCACAATTCTCTTCTGTCCTAAGCAGGAAATGGTAATTCCTACCACCACTGATCAGTGGTTCTTTGAAGCTCACCACTGGATTTCTAGCCCACAGGTCTCCTGAGCCTTTTGAGCTTTCTGCACAAGCAGTCTGAGCGACATCTGCTAAGAATAATACTCTCCATTAAGCAGATACAGGGTAAATTTCCTACATCCTAATCACTAACATTTAGAATTGAGATCAAGTGCTGAAGAGCAGAGATTTTAACTCATACCAATCTGTAATTTTTATACCTTTTATTTATTTAATTTCAGCCAAATTTTCAGTCTCAGTGTTTCTTGGCCTCACTGACATCTTCTGCAGTGAGTTCTGAAGTATACTCATATGCCAAAGGATAAAGTTATTTTTGAAAAACAGTGTTTTAATTGTTTCTTCCCACTTCTGAAGAATATTACTTTGCTTTATCAATAAACAGGGCCCCTCAATGTGTCTTGTCCATCCTCGTTGTTGTGATACATAACTTTATTGTATCATTTTTTTCTTTCAAAAATAAAAAAGCTTAAATCTTTCTATTCTCTTTCATTCAGGTGTTTTCCATTTCCAAGTTCTATTTGTGTAAATTGTCTCTAAATTCATAGAAGTCATTTGGCCTATATATGGACAACATTACAGATATGAGAAAAAAAACATAATGTACGTAAAGGTATTATATACCTTCACATTATTCTCTACCACTTCTTTCACACATCCAATACTTCGTTTGCTCTTTGAATGCAAATGTGCATTGAACTGAAGTCTTCATTGAGCTGTTTTCAGTGATGCTGAGGTTCATTTCTTGAGCTGATATAATTAATTTATAAGCATGAGAGTGGTATGAGCACTTAAGGTGTCTCCCCTCTGTGTTAGCTGTTCTTCTTTATGTTATCACTGCTGATTTTCATCTATCACTGTGTAGTCTGTTCATTAATATAATATATATATTATATAATAATATATATATTCAACAAATCCTTTTTCTTGATTAAAATTGTCATTTTTTCTTGTCTCTTAGCCAGCTTAATATAACATTTACATCTCTTCCCATGACTATTTTCTTTTAGTAGTTTATAGTAACACACCTTGTCAGATATGTTTTAATACACTAAATAGATTACATCAGCTGATTTTCTCTTTCTCTCTCCCTTACTAGTACATTCAAAAAAATCAAACAGATTGATTCTCCGTTGTCAGAAATCATACCTGGTTTAACCATTCTTATTAGATGATCTTCCAGGTGTTTTATTATTCTGTTTTGAAGTTTCATTTCAACATTTTTAGCAGATACAGTTTTAAGGTTCACTCCTCTGCAGTTCCCTGGATCACCCATACAGTATTTAAAAAACATATGAGTATGGTATATGATACCTTCTAACCCTTCATTATAAGAGCTAATTTATTACTCAGAATCAACTCCTGATTACCCATGTAACCCTGGGGAGGAGCTGCCTCAGATTTCAGTGGAAACCTTGTGTGAGCATCTGATCACCAGTACAACTGAGACACTTGCAGTTCCTCCATGTGGATATTCCCATGACTGAACTACACTGAGTAATATTTTGCTCTACATATCCATTCATCATTCTATACTGCATCCATTGGTATCAAAGTATTACTTGACAGACGGAAGTCAAACACTGGTGCTTGACTTAAAAGGATCACTCAGAGAGTAAGGTACTTGTCAAGATGTGTAAGGGGCAAATTTTTGCTCTTAGGAAGCATCTGCTTTTTAACCTTATGCAGTCACTATTGTAAAATTTAAACAAATAGATAGAAGACCATGTTCAAAGCCGGGTAGCAATAGATGAAGGAAAAGTCTCTTCACTGACACAAGTCTTTGATGTGTGCTCATCTGAGAGAAAACTTGGTCCAGAACTGTATTTAAATTTGTTATGCAAGTATTACTGAAAGAGGGCTTATGAGTGTAGGGAACATATGGAGAGGCTGGCAGGCATGGATTCCCTGGTGTGGTGGTTAGATTCTTTGCTCTGAAAAGGCAAGCTTTTAAAATTCATTTGAAAACTATAAAGAACACAACCAGTATGCCAAGTAGGTCTGTATTTAGAGAAGAATTATAATTGTGGAAAGGAATAAAAGATTTTAACATCTAATGCAACTTTAGGCTTTAAATAATTATTCTTTCAGTCTATATATTAGTCCAACATCACAAACTGAAGTAATTTTCAGCCCTGTCACACAATGAACACGTCAAACCTAATGAGTTTATTTGAATTATTTTTTTTAGCACTTGAGTTTCCCCACCTTTACTTATCATTTATTGTACTAGCTGCTCTTTAAAATCCTTAAGTGTTTCCAGTTCCATAGTGACAGCAATTCACTTCCTCAAGAGGTCTTTCAACTACAAGGTGTCCTTCAGTTAGACTAAGCTTGATCCACGATCCATCAAAGTCACTGGGAGTGTTTTTATCAAATTTCAGTGGTCTTCAGATCACGTGTTGGAAATGTGTGACTGTCCTGGTAAAAACAAGACCAGTTTTCTCTTTCAGTGATTCTTCCTTTTAGCTAATTTCTCCTAAGTAACTGTACTTTCCTGAAGTTAGCTGCATATTTTTTCCTTGGATACTGTGCTCAGTGCTGATAAGATGGAATGGAATGCTGAAGAAGCTCATGTTTAGATTTATTACTATGGTAAACAAAGTTAACTTATAATGGGACATATTTGCAAGGAGGGGTGGACAGAACAGGTGACTAAAACTGACCAACTGAGTATTCCATCCCATAAACGTCATAACCATATATAAGACAGATATCATGAGGATCTCACTCTCTTTGACCATGGCCGGCATCTAGAGAGGACCCTTCCTGCCAGGTGTGGGAGCAAAGGCCAGGCCTGAAACCCCTGTATCCTGTTTCCGGTTTGCTGTAAAGTCCTGCCCATGACTTCCAGGTGCCTGCCCTGCAGCCGCTGGAATCATGCCAGCTCCGCCCACCACAGGAGGGGTTAAAAACTGCTCTACCCGGGGACATTCGAGATTGGGTTTGTATATTTTGCATATTTTCTGTATTTATTAGTAGCTCTGTATTTATTAGCAGCATTAGTAAAGCCTTTAAAAACTTTATAACTTGCAAGTCTAAGTCTCTCTTCCTTCCTCCTTATCATGTTTCCTATTGAAAGCGGGGGAGGTGAATGAGGGGGTAACAGAGAGCATCTGCCACAGTTTATTGTCCCTTTGCTTTAAACCTTGACAGATTTAATTGGCAGCCCATACATGGAGAAGAAAAACCTTACTGGGAAAATAGAGAAGCTGGACGGGGATAGAGATAAGATAAACCATGACAGTGACGAACTTCTAGCTCCTTCATCCTGATCATATTTAAATCGTCAGTGCCATTTAAAATAGCATATACACTTAAATACACGATGAATCACAGACTCTATGTGTCTAGATTTCTTTATCAATTTAATATACACAGTGACAGCTAAATATTTTTTCATTGATATTGTCTAATATTGCAACTATTTCAACTATTTCATATAAAAGTCAAGAATAAGCCCTTTGTTAACTTGTATTTATTTATATTTAAAATGTATTAATCAAATTTATACCTGGGTACAGAAATACATTACTTAGACATTCTCATTACAAATAAAAAATAATCTAAAGGCAAGCAAAACAGGTTATCTTCTAGAGATTGATTCTTAGGTATATTAACTTGGTATTCCAAGGCTAAGGGTGAGCACATTTATGAATATTAGACTTCTAGAAGAAAACTGGAACTAATGAAGTCATTAGTAATTTCAGTATATATTTCTGCATGTAAGACCAGCTTAATCCAGACTTCATGGAATAATAAGGAACATGTACATCACCTGGAGAAGCACAGTATCTAATGCTAGAGCTTCTACCAAAGGATCATGAAGAAACTGCTCAATTTCACTGCAGTCATAACTCACAATGAAAGTGATAGACTGCACAGAGAGAGTATTGCAAAGCACTATTACAAATTATAAGAGTTGTACTATCTATAGGATTTCACTTTTCCGTATGTTTTATATTTTTTCTTTAGCACTCTAGAAAAACAACACCATCTATCACCTTCTTGTTACCAGAAAGTTACTGTTCTTGGTTTTATTTTAGAACACTTGTTTAAAAATATTTGAAATTGATTTCAGTCAGTTGACCTCTCTCCTCTCCTCTCCTCTCCTCTCCTCTCCTCT
>VWYH01011296.1:914528-1000266 GCA_013399365.1 Pampusana beccarii | reverse complement strand
CTATTCTATTCTATTCTATTCTATTCTATTCTATTCTATTCTATTCTATTCTACTCTACTCTACCCTATCCTATCCTATCCTATCCTATTCTATTCTACTCTACTCTATCCTATCCTATCCTATCCTATCCTATCCTATCCTATCCTATCCTATCCTATTCTATTCTACTCTACTCTATCCTATCCTATCCTATCCTATTCTATTCCGTTCCATTCCGTTCCATGCTACGCTATGCTACGCTACGCTACACTATTCTCACAACATCCTCACAACTTTAGTATCTGACTGCCTTCGAAAAATGCATTAACTGATGCTACTAACATCTGTCGTGTGTAGTTCTTTTTCCCTCACATCTTCTCTGCAGGGAGATGATGAGAAAGATAATGAACCACACATTGTGTGTGCAATGTAGTGCTATATGCATATGCATTATGATAGAGTCTTTAATTACATACTCTCATCTTGTTTTCCCACAGGACCCCTGCCTCATTCAGTACACAGGACAGACACATGGGAGAGATTTAAAAGTACATAAGCAACCACCAATTTAGAGGTTCCTGAACTGGCTTTTTAATCTAATTGAGTGATTTTAACTATAAGTTTCGTCTTTTCATGTTGGGTTTTTTTGCTACTTTTCTTTCTTCACACGTGTTATTGATATTTTCCATAGAAAGAATAGCAAAATAAGATGGTAATCATAAGACAATGAGATACAGATAAGATACTAATTAGACCTGAAAACAGTACGTAGTTAATTCTCCAAGCTGCAGTGCACCTTTACATATAATCCCAAAGCCTATTTCATGTTTCAGAAAGAAAAAAATGAATGTTTTCCCACCACTCCGCCCTGCCTCAAAATTGGAAGATCTGTGGATCTGTGGATCTTTGAGCTGGAAGAAGTGAGAACACTGCTAGTAGCGAGAGTTTGGAAGAGATACTCATCTGTTTCCACATGGCTTGAACATTAAGTGCATCAGCATTCTACAATCAGTTTCTTTTACAATATAACCCATTTTAGAAAGTTTGAGTCCTCTCTGTTATTATCTGGTATGTGATGTGTAATATCCTTTGCCTTACATTATATAATAAGAATGAAAATAAATTATTTGAAGCACGATTAATCTTTCAATGTCATTAATTTAGTATGAAGAATCTAAGATAAATTAAATGGCATCTTGTTTGGGGTTTTTTTCCCCAAAGAAAAAATGACTCTTTTTTTTTTTTTTTCAGCTATTCCTTAGCAATGAGCTCGAATGATTGTGTGTAGTGTGGGTTTTTTGTTTATATTTATTTGGTTGGTTTGTTTTTTACTTTTTGTTTGTTTGTTTTCTCCTTGCATGGAAGTATAACTTAAAGAATACTGCAGATAAACATATAGATCACGTATTCTTTTGCTTATTCTGTATACCAGCTTGGTTCTAATTCTTTTTTTTTTCTTAAATATGCTTCCATATCTTACAGCAGGTAAGTATTTTGTCATTTTGGAATACCTTGAAAAGCAGTTTAGGCTGACTGCCATAAACATTTGTGTAAATGAAAGCAGGCATAGCCTTCTTTTAATTAAGTAATATTATGACTTAATTTCTATCTGTTGATATAAACCCTTTTAGTTTCGTGAATATCACTGTCAATTTCCAAAGGTAAAAGTTTCCCTGCTGCTGTTGTTTGCAGTAGTTTCATACAAAAATGAGTACTGATGCTGTTTTGTGTGGGTGTTTTTCAAGTAGTTACCTATGGTAGTAGATTAACTCCATCTGCTAGTCCATAGGCAGGGCAATTTGAATTTTGCCTGTGAAATCTGAACCTAGTCAGAAGAGAGAGTCTAAACCCAAATCTTTTTTTAACTTTAGATCATCTGAACCTATATAAATGTATTGTAGTATGGAAAACAGCCCTTCTAAATCAATTTCAGACCAAACTTGGAAATGTTTGAACAGTTTTAAAGCTCTTAGCTTTGAATCTTATTATAGTTTGATGAGTTTTTTTGTTTGGGGATATTTTTTTATTGTTGGTGGGTGAGTGAGGAAGGTATCCAGATTTTTCTCTTCAGCTATGGATCTTTGATCTCTGCTTCTTTGCAGAGTGACTCCTTTGCTTGTTCCAGCTACAGTACCCCTATCACATGAAGCAAAGTGCAAAATTGCATTGTTTGTACATGTGCCTCTCTGTAGACAAACGGACAAAACTTACATTCACATTTGCACTGGAAGATTGTGTGTCCATAAAAGGTCAAGTGCAAATTTATCAAGCCCCGATATATCTAAATTCAGGCCTTTGGGAGAAGTATGTTTACTAACTGGACTGCATGTCTGTCTTCATGGCAAGAAGCCTGAGTGTCTGTTCCAAAACGTTTGGACACACTGCAAACAAGTGCCAAAGCAAATATCACATGTCTACTAACGAACTCTTTCAAATCAGTTACATGATGTTTGACAGGATTTATCTCTTGCTGAGTAACTCCTCTCTGAGTTAGCTTCTAAGCAGATACTGAGATACATACCAGAAACACAGTTATTACAGGGAAAACGTTTCACAGGTCCAACACTGATGATTTCTGATTGATATCCAAAAAAAGGTTTAAAGAATACTCATGATGCTATGAAGACCTCCTTCCTGCTATATGACAAGCCTGTTTGACGGTCATTTGTCTGAGATGAGTGAAGAGGAATTTGGGCTGTGAAGAGAACAGAGAAGCTCTTTCTGTCTTTTGATGTGTTGTATGTTGTATGGAGAAGGGCAGGGGGAGGAAACTTTGCTACCCAACCCTCTTTTTCATTCCCTGAAGCAGTTGGGGATTTTCTATTTCTGTCACCACTCTTATCAGCACAAATGTACACATATCAGCACTCTGACAAAAATTACAGAGACGTGCATACTACCTGCCATTCCTACAATCTCCCTGTCCAGTGTAATAATTACAAGGTATTCCAAAGAAATACCTCGATTAAGAAGATGGTATATCATCCTATATTATTCCTTGCTGCAGGGTGTGAGTTTACAATACAGCATTGCCATGGTTTTTGGTACTTTATTACTTGCATTCATTTTAGCCTATTTCAGGTGTGATATGTGTCAGTAGTATGCTTACCTTGCCATTTTTATTGAAAGCCTAATACACTGTTATTGACAGGCATATCTGGTAGTGGTTTTATGCTGAGCTTATTTTTTTCCTATTTCCTTTAAAAATTTTTTCTCTCCCACTTTTGGTGAATTACAGTGCATTTTCATATACAAAGTTAGAAATTATTTTGCTAAACACAGTTTTCTTACACGTGTCCCATAGATACAGGAAAAAACCTACTGCACCATCTAGCATAATACTTTATTTTAAAGAAAAAAAATCTATTTCTACTGTAGTCCTATTCTAGGAGTCTGTGGATCTCCTTCACTTTAAGAGAGCAAACACTTTCAGGTAACAAGTGAGTAACTTTTCAAAATTGTTTGTCTTCTGAATAATTCTATAGGTTCACAATGTTTACAGATTTTAAAAGTTGTTTATCAGTGTAGTCATTTCACAGTCCTTACACCTTCATTTTTTTTCAGCCCCTTTAGAATAAGTTATAAAGTGCCTCTGTTACCTTTAAGTTTCATCAATTTAGTCACTTTTTTGAATCTAACATCAGAAAAGGATAGAAAAGCAGGAAATAAATTAAATAGCATAGAAAGGCTTAGCCAAGATCCCTGAAGTCACTAGGACAGCTGACACTTCCACATGTTGCAGCTGACAGGCATAAACCAAGATCACATACATCTTATCATTTGAATCATTACTAAAATCAACATAGCCTGATGTTATTTCACCATTCAAGGTATGTTTATATGTGCCACTAAATAAATTATAAACTAAGCTCTTGTGTAGTGTTTTTCATCCACAGAGCTCAAAGTCCACTCCACGAAATACAGTATTTTTATTTTTTTTTTTAATTTTATTAGTGGGGAAAACCTGGAGCAAGAAGAGGAGTGGTTTGCTCTAGTGACATAGCAAATCAGTGACACAAAGTAGAACTGGACTTCGATTCAGACCCATATTGACCACATCAACTTATGTTACTAATTTGGTTGGAATACTGTTATGAGAGGTCAGTAATATTTACATACATTTTATGTGACTGATTCTACTGCTCTTCTGAAGACTTACATGACTGCATGAGATCATCACTTTGATTTTCTTTCTTTTTTTTAAGTATTTTAGTCCTTCATTCAATATTTGCTCAATCTGAGCATTACGTATGCTACGTATTATCTGTTAATTTGAAAAAATTGCTGTCTGGATATTTATTTAGTTAGTGACTTATACATACTTTATTTGTACCACTTTTATACAGACATTTGACTAACTGATATTGTGTATTTCCTAGGTTTACTCACTCTAACGTTGCCCTGATAATAAAACTTCGCAATTTCAATATTCTTAGATTAATTTATTTTCAGTGAGTATTGCACATATAAAGAGAAACTGCTGTGTTTTGTTTTGTTTTGTTTTCTGAGTCTTAGATCACCACAATTAATGTTGGCTTATGACAATTGAAATAATGAGCAAAGATACAGTTACAGATTTGAGTTATATTGTGTTCCTCTTGTAGAGCATTATAGATTCAGTTAAATTTCTGAATCCCAGGAGTTACTTCTAGGTTTTCTCTAGAGTAGCTGAAAGCAGAATAAGGCTCTTTATTAGTCTTGGCTACATACTATCTGTTAATATACTCACTATGTCATAGACTGTAAATATTTTTATCTTACTAGTTTATCTTCTAAAATATATTTGGTAACAAAAACACAGTCTTCTGCAGATCAGCAAATATTCTCTACAGTTAAATTCTATTGCTTTATCAACAAAGAATGCAGCGTGATTAAAGAAGGATATGCGTTTTCAGTCTCCAAAGTTCACAGCTTGACCGGTATTCAGCCCACTCAATGAAGTATGCAGCTGTACTGCAATTCAAACTACTGTATTTTCCATTTAGATCATCATGGTATTCACTCCAAACTATTAAATATGGAATTGGAACAGCAATGCATGTAACTTGACTCCTATGTTAAACAAATTTAAAAGTATGTTCAAAATGCATGCCACAGCATTGGTTAAATGTGTTCCTGATCCTGAACTTTAGGATCAGGAATACGCTCAGTCTGGTGACCAGCAAACATCATATAAACAAGTATTTTACCAAATACTTTGATGCACATTGATGTTTTAAATATTCTGAAAAATGGTGAACTATATTAAACTATTACAGCTATAACATGCCATATGGGAAGGGGCTGAGAGATCTGTATTTGTTCAGTCTTCAGAAAAGTGGGTAGAAAGCGAATCTTACTATTGCCTTCGGTTGCCTAACGGGAGGTTATAGAGAAGACAGTCCAGGCTCTTCTTGGAAGCACAAAGGACAACAGGCGACAGACAAAAGTTGCAAGAAAGGAAGTTCTGATTAAATATTAGGGAAAAAAAACCACAATGATAGTAGTTAAAGAAAGGAAGGTGTAGCTCAGACTCAAGTATTTGGGTATTTTTTTGTTTTGTTTTTGTAATTGATTTGTGCTTTTAATTTAATGGCAAAGATCATCATAATTGTATCATTAAGCAACTATTGACACAAGTCAGTGAACCATTTAGCCTGCATGTGAATATTCTCACCACGCACATTTTGCTTTTGCAGATTTGTGAAGGCTTGTGAAGGAAGACTAGGTCCTCAGCTTGGGATTTCATCTTGGAATGTGTTTATCCAGACATAATATATTTCACTTTCTGTTATTTTTAACATCATAATTACCTAAACCAGCAGTTTTTTAGACTGAGCCACTTTACATTCAGAATAGGTAATATCTCTCTATTTGAAGTATTTACTAATACTTCCACATGATATTAGGTAGAAAATTATCTCTGTATTGGTAGTTGTTGAGATATATAAGTAAAATCTGTCCGACATCAGTGGCCAAATTTGAAAGACGTTAATCAGCTGTACAAGTATCTACGGGACCCAACAATGTATTTAAGATATGTTTCAAAGCCCAGAATAGCAAAGAGAAGTTTTATTACTGATTTTATTGGAGGAAGAATCAGAACTCTAGGGGATGAGTTTGAACTAGCTAGATGACAAAAGAGAAGCTTCTCTTTTCTCCTTCAAACCATGCTGTAATAAAACATTAAGTATTTCCAGATTAGTTGGTATAATAATAAAGCAGATGAATGAGATTTTGGAGTAGTTTAAAATTATACTTCTTTTTAAATATTGTTTTAATCCATCATGAAATGTCTCTTTTAAAAATACTCCTGTTTCTGCAGAATGCTGTAAGCATTTCCACTTCGCTCCTTTCTCACCTCAATGGGGAAAGGTGATATACTTGTAGCATTCCGAGTTTGTGACACAGAGGTGATGGACTATGAAATTCTCTGGTTTGGTATTTTCAAATGTTTTGTCTGACGTATTAAATGATTAATTGAATTACATTACCTGCACAAACATTTGATTGTTGAAAATGTACCGACAGAAACACTGGATCTGAAGAGAGATTTAAAAAATAAGTTAGAGTGCAAAAAGACAACTATTGGTGGCTTTACCACATGCAATTGTTAAGTTTGTTCCTTCCCTCCAACCTATCCCTCCTGGTTCACAGTTTTCTAGAAGTTATATTTTGATTGTTCTTGTCTTTCTCGTTTGCCTGAACAATACAGCAAGGCTGTTTTCTAGGGTTTGGTTGGTTTGTTTGTTTGTTTCATGGCAGCTTGGTTGTACTGATGAAAACATGTATAATACAACTCTAGGAAGGGTATTAGTCATAAAATATTCCCCTCTCCAAAACCTAAGATTCAATGATGCTTGGATTCAGGTTGCAAATGTTTAAAAAAGACTAGCTTACACATTGCACATCCATAGCATTAAGATAGTTTGAGTTCACAAACAATATATTTAAGTGAATAATCCTGTTTGTTGACTGAGAAGCTTTTTCCATATATATGTTTGTAAGACAAGGATTTCTAGAAGCATAGAGGGAACAGAGTATAGTTTGTGCATTAAAAAAGAAGAAAGGGCGTATTTTTTTTTCCTTAATCATCTCTCTCATGACTGCATCTTATCTGACATTTTTTCACTGCATGTTGATGGAAAGAAGTGCACAGTATGCAGGAACTTACTTCCTTATCTCAGTCTCTTCTGTCATCAAAGGTTATGTTGTACCAGGAATATTGCAATCCGTTGCATAGTGTACATTGTAGCATGAGTTTGCCAGTCATATCACTGAAAAACAAAATATGAATGCTATTTTTTTAGACATAAATTCTCATTAGTTTCGAGCACAATCGCTCTCCTCTGCATTATAAGGATTTCCAAGACAAAACAGGCATCAGAGCCACTATTCCTAGGGGTCTCAGTAGAGCAGTACCTTTGTACGTAGCTAAATAAGTATGTGTAGTATGTTAAGTGTGGATGCCTTATAGCGTCTTGGTTTATGGAGACAGCATGGTGACGGAACTTGACATTGGGTACGTAGCAGCTAAGGAAGATCTCAGTAGTATAATAAAGCAAGGTCTCTTATAAAACCCTTGATTTAACAAAATATACAAGTGATTTGCTATTGGTAACCTGTCAATTGAAATAAAGCACGCTGTGACCAAGGTCTGACAAATGGAAACAAATTAAGTAGATAAGAATGCACAGTTAAGTTGAAGTTTATATTCTTAGAACTGTTCTTAATTCTAAATTCTTCAAGAAAACGTGTTCTCAACTTCCCTAATGGATTCTGAGGGGTAATAAGTTACTGAGGCAGTATGTGTTACTCTTTAAATGACCCACCTCTAAGGAATACAAAAGCAGGATGCAGTCTTAAACATGAGATGTTATCTGTTCTAAGGATATGCTTATCATTAATTTTAATGGAAATTGCACATAAACATTAAGGGAAATACAGCTCCCCTCACTTCAGTTTCTCATTTTGTAACACAGTAAATGCCTAGCCATATGGTATTTTTTAATGGAATACACATTTGATCATGTCTGTTCATTTATATAGATTTCCTAAGATGTATTTTAAAAGCAAACACATCAGAATACATTTGTTAAAGAGAAAATACGCTACTAATTCTAGGCATACATTTAAGGAATGCCTTTTAGCAACTAAAATACTTATAAGTTTATTTTGTAAATTGAAACTGTGTTTGTTACTAGATTCTTAATTTTAGAAAAATCTCTTTTGCATTTTAGAAATTCCCATACTAAACATACCTTTTACCTTTCAAGTTTACTCTAGGTCACCATTTTGGTCTGCCATCCTTCATAAAAAGGACGTAAAAAAGCCTTAGAAATATAGATATCATCTTTCTTTGAGAAATTGCTTTTATAAAGATAGGATACATCATCAGGATTAAGTACCACATACCGTTAATTATACATGGTTCAAGTTGTAAAATTTAATCACATATAGATTCAATCTCATGTCTTTCCCTGTTATCACAAAACAACACATTTTAGGTGCACATGCATGTTTCTTGTGCTTTTAAACATATGCTTCATGTCAATTTTGTGACAACTCAACAGTAATCATTTCTGTTTCACAACAGAGTAAAAAAATAACGAGAAAGTTTAAGAGATCTTTTAGAAACAGGCTCTGCTGCTGCTGACGGATATCACAGCATAAGCTATTTGCTACAGAAAGAAACAATAATAAGACTATCATTCTCATAACAGTCATAAAACTGTCGCCTTTAGCACTGGGTATCACTGAGGCTCTTGTAAATGGCCTGAGAAAACATAGCTAGTGGAAACTTCCAGAGAAAATTAAAGTCAGATTTCATATAGCTTTCTTATCAAATCAAAATAAATCAAAAATCTTCCAAAATGCTACTGAAACTTCACCCTAACATGTTTATGAACTATATCATCAAAGGTCTTATTGGTGCAGAAAGAGGGTGCTAGTCTGATCAAAGAAACCTGCTGATATCAGTCCTAGTGAAGGTGCATATACATAGGACTCCAGGAGCATTATCTGATCAACAGAAAGAGCTGTCAGTTTAGATGCAATATGCCTCACCAAACTTTCTGCGTGTAGTTACGTATTGTACGCAAGCTACTTCTTTTTGTTCAAATACTGATTTCTGCCTGATTCAGTAGACCTTGTTGAGATTAATGGGTTCTGTCTAATCTCTTAAAGACAACTCCAGAGAAAACAAAATTATACAGCCTCTAAGAGGATATGGTGAAGTATAAAGACTGAACACTGAATTGCTCACATCTCTCAGTCTTTGTCAATGATCATGGACAAAGACATCTGCTCCCAAGGAGTTGCGCTGCTGTCAGGGTGTGAAGATTAGATGATGTAACCTTCTTTTTTTCACAAAAAAGAGGCCTGTTTCATTCACTACCAAGAATGACTCATCTCATGGATTGTCTTACAAAATGTTTTTTAAAATATATTTTTCATTGCAGACCGTTATACTGGAATGCTGGAGAAAACTCAAATTTGTCATTATCCTATTACCAAACACAGCTCATGCTTAAGAGACATAGCTGTACTTTATTTAAAGAAAGAAAATTTTAAAATCTATCAGAGAAAAAGAAAACATGGTTGTTTAAAAATAGCAGATTGATGATATATGCCCATTATGACTACCACAGTTCTAGCAAAAAAAAAAAAAAAGTAAAAAGGATATTTATGGGAAAACTAGTGAACTGAATAATCACCAAAACATAATTCAGAAGACAAGGTCTTCTGTAAAGTCAATTGTCAGAGAACCACCTATAGAACCATGATATCAACACTAAAACATGCAAAGAGGAAACAGACAGTGATCTACAGGAATTCTATTTAACGCCTCATTGAATTTTTTTGATGTATATATTTATATAATCATGCATCTTACAAAGGCATTGAGGTTTTTGTGTCCTGAAACCGATCTAATATTTTAAGAATACCAGTACAGTGAGGTCTATGTGCAGTAAGGGAAACCACACGGATGACTACTGGTAGTAGTAGATAATCTAAGCAAATAATAGATAAGTGAATGACATGGAAAACAAGTAGTTTTGAAAAGATGTGTCACCACAAACTCGTTCTTAAAAAAGTATTCCAAACCCAATAATTTATAAATTCCTGGTTTCCTACTCTAACAATATCTACCCCTCATTTTGTTGCAACATGAATAGAATCATAGAATCATTTAGATTGGAAAAGACCCTTAAGATTATTGAGTTTACCATTAACCTAGCACTGCCAAGTCCACCACTAAACCACATCTCTGAGTGCCACATCTGCAGATGTTTTAAACACCTCCAGGGATGGTGACTCAACCGCTTCCCTGGGCAGCCTGTTCTAGTGCTTGATAACCCTTTTGGTGAAGAAATTTTCCCTAATATCCAATCTAAATGTCCCTTGGTGCAACTTGTGGCCATTTCTTCTTGTTCTATCACTTGATACTTAGCAGAAGAGACACACACCCACCTCACTACAAACTCCTTAAAAATATTAGAAGACAAACAAACAAACAAAAAACCACAAAACAAATGAACAAAACCCCCACAAACACCTAGAATTAGGTCATGAATCTGTGCCTTAGTTTTCTGTTTACATGGCTGAGATGGAAACAAATTGCTACTTAAAAAAAAAGCTTCCAAGTTACACACAAATGAAAATTTCAGTCAAAATACATGGAAAAAGTCAGATGAAGACCTAGAATCTAACCCACTCCTTTCCTGAGTATTACAAAAAGTTCAGAAAGCTGCAATATAGTCCTCCAAGAGAAAGAAAGAAAAAAAAAGTGACTATGAGCATGATAAGTAATTGGAAAACATTAGGGTGGTGAAAAAAATCACACAAAGAAAGTCATTTGGAGTAGAGAAAGCTCGAAGGGAGATAAAATCTAAACAAATGCCAAGTAAGAGTTTCAGATACAGAGAAACAGATAATGGACTTTCAGCCATGGAGTACAGAAAAAACACCTAATAAGTAACCTGAGATTAGGGAAGAAAATAAAAAAGAGGAGGTATATAACAAATACAGGGAGAGTGAGAGAGCTGTTCATAAAGAAGCAGGTAATTTATGAGACTAGCTCGTTGTCCTGGTTTTGTTAAAAACAAGACCAGTTCTATTTCAGTGAATTTTCCTTGCAGCTAAGTTCTTCTAAGTAACTGCACTTTTCTTAGTTTGGCTGTATGCTTTTCAGGCACTGTTCACTCCAGAGAGAGAGCATCTGCCATGGTTTATTGTCACCCTGCAGTAAACAGACGCTCATTCCGTTAGGTAGGCGGTGAAAGGGATGGGCAGTGCTTGCTGCTGTGTATTTTTTGACTGAGTTTAACAAGCAAATTTTCTGATTAACAGCAATTTGATGTGGTGAATTTCTATAGTGTGACAATATTTTCAGTAAGAAAAACAGCTTTATAATGTAAAAATTGATATTCAAAGCAAGATATCGTATACAAACTTGATAAATATTAGTATGTGAGGGTTTTATTACTTCACGCATAAAATATTATCTTGCTAGATTTAAAACAAACAAAAAAAAAAACCCAAACAAACAAACAGACAAAACAGAACCTCAGTGTAAATCCACGTTTTTTTTGAGATAACATTTAAACTGCCAATCTCACAATTTCACGTATTTTAGAACACTATTTTGGTCAATTTGATGTATGAATATACACTATTTAACATTTTATAAACTACTTAGTACTTACAGTCACTGTTTTTAGAAGGAAAATGAAGGGATCCAGAAATAAACTATCATGAAACCAAATATTCAGTGAAAACTAACAGTGCTTTGCTTCTTGATTTACAAGTTTTGGTACAGGACTGTAAATGCTAGACATCTGTACTATTTCCATTTCCCAAGCAGTAACTAAAATTGTTGATGAAGTTGAACTTCACATTCACTTTAAATTTCCCAAAGCAGTGAAACTCTGCCAGTTTCTGAATTTTAGCCAGATGTGATATGTGGCTTTTCCCCAGGATCTGTTGGATTTTTTACTGGCTGTTTTTATACAGCCAAGAACCTCATTCTGTTGTGTGTTTGGAGAATCCAACTTGTTCCAACCCAGAACTAAGTCTGTAACTGAACAGTTTGCTGCTTGCATTTATCTTTATCCTGCTCCTCTCTCAGATAGAGGGTTGAGGGGTACAAGAAGAATGCCTTATTTAAGGTACAGAGGAAAGGGAAAAAAGTGGGAGTAATTCTAAAATCTTTTTTCTAAAATGACAAATGAAGTCTAGATCAAAACACACTTGGTACACTACCTCATTCAAAGCTAAAATATTCTCAAGTACAGTTCATTATTCTGCCACATTTCAACAGCAAGAGGTCTCATTCTTTCTTCTTAAAAGCACCTTGCTGTGCTGAAAGAGGAACCAGAGCACTCAGTGCTCCCTGAAGGCTTAAGGATATAGGAGGAACAGAGTGAGTCACAGCTTGAAAAAGAAGAAAATGTATTGTCTCCTTTTTAAATGTTGCAGGTGGTAAAGTAACTGTCCTGATACTCAAAAAGTCAAAACCTTCTTGACAGTAAGTCATGGTAAGAACTGGGCTGAAACATTTTATGTATTATTTGTGTGCCATAACACTTAAGAACAATAATCACAGAAAGGATTTTATTGTGCTAGTTGTTCTAGCATGGAACAAATGTGTAAAAAGTTTTTTTCAAGACTGTGATTCCTTTTGTCCCAAAGTAAATACTCTTATACTGGCCAGAGATAACAAATTAACACAGTCATTAACACAAAAGAGTGATTTTTAGGGTGATCCAAAACCCCAAACAGAGTAAATAGAAGTGGAATACATGAGAAAATGAATCCTCTTTATTCATAAAGATCCCACACACATTTAAAAATGCAGACCCAAACAATACATTCCAGTTCAAATACATGTTACTATCGGCATTCTCTCTAGACTCAGATCTATTGCAGCCCATCAAAATGTTTTCATGAGGGTCAGGAGATTATGGCCCAAAGATGACATTATACTAGGAGTCAGAAGGTGGTGGTTCTGTGACTAGGTGTTATCTTTCTGAGGCCTTTCATCAGAGGTGGTAGAAATTGGTTAGAATGATCCTATGCCAGACAAGGTCATTACAAACTGGAAGACTACTTCACTTGGGAAAACAGGCATTTTTTGTTAAGTGCTACCAAAAGGGCACGAAGAGGCTGAAAAGGAAAGAGGAAGTAGCTATGAGTTCATGTCTACTGTCTGCTTAACAAAGAGAGGATTAGTCAGCTGCTGCCATGCCTTTTGAAGGTGAACTTCATGGTCCTTGGTCCTTCCTTGCATCATTCTTCACCACCTGGTGACAAAAACTTTTCCCAGAAAAGGAAAGACCGAGAAAGTTCAGGCAGTATGATGATGACAAAACAGAGAGGGCGGAAAGGCAGACTCTGCTATAGCTCATCAACACAGTTCTCTATTCTTGCAGGTTCAGTTTTCTCCTTTTCTTTCCAATATAATTCTGAAGGTAGACCATAGGCATTTCACTTTTTAGCTTACATGGTTTAGGTCTGTATGAGAAATTGTAGGCTCTTTGATTCTGTTACATAAAACAAACCATGTGTTACAGAGAGTACTAAAAAAGGGAGGGAAGACACCACAGGAAAACAGGCCAGACGTGCTCAGTAATGTTCATTCCATCAAAGACTTGCATTGGAAACAGCAGAAAAGCATACATTAATCTCTAAACCTCTCTCACTATGAGGTCTGAAAAAGAAACTGATTCTGCCTCAAAATAACATTATACAAGGCTTAAAATAAATATATTTGGTAGCTTAGCAACCACAAATATTTAATTATACATAACTCTGGCCTGTCAAAATATCATGGAAATTTTATACCATGAAAAGTATTTTATAGACAGGCAAAATTAGTCTTGTTGTGTAGGATTGCCATAATTACTCTTTACAGCGGAGCAGAAGTGTTTAGGTAACTGGCAGTAAGCAATAAGTGCCTGGTAGTCTTAAGATAAAAACAAGTTGTGCAAAGAGAAGATGTACTTCAATTGAGACTGTGTATGCCAGTAACATTTGCTAAAATGTTAAAATAGTCTCTGCCAGAGACAATGTCCTGGATCATCTAATGGAAAACCTGTTCTGACATGATAGAAGAGCTGCAATATGTACCTTGAATGAGAATCAAGTAGTTGCAAACATTGCTATCTCTAGTAGGCAGTGGTTGTCCAAGATTTAATAGTAGAAAATGTTTCCAAAGTCAGTCCTCAGCTTAATTTCCATCAGAAATAAATTTTCATCATGTAACTGTTTGCATACTAGGTTCTAGATATTCAGCTAACATGCACTGAATGTTCTGTTCCTTGACATAAATAGCTTTATATGAGTTAAGAATCTTTATATAGACTGCTACCTCAATAACCAGTAACTTAAAAAATACTTAACTATTTAAAACTAAGAAGGGAAGAATTCAGTTTATGTAGTGATGGGTAAGAAGCAGGATACCTAACATAAGATCTGGACTTGGCTTTACAAGTGGAAGATATTTAGACCATGGAACCATAGAACAACCCAAACTGGAAGGGATCTTGAAAGATCATCTGGTCTAACCTTTCAAGGGAAAGGGAGCCTAGATGAGATCATCTAGCACTCTCTCCAATTGCATCTTGAAAACCTCCAGTGATGGGGACTCTACCCCATTCCTGGGGAAGTTGTTGCAGTGAATGATTTTTGTGACTGTAAAAACCATCTTTTTATATTGAGATGAAACCTCTCACAGTGCAACATTGTCTCTTGTCTTCTCCATGTGGCTCCTTGTGAAGAGAGAGCCTCTGTCATTTTTGTAGCTGCCATTTAAGCACTAAGATACTGTGATAAGGTCTCCCCAGGCTTTCTCTTCTCCAGGGAGAAGCAATCTAGCTCCTTCGTCTCTCCTCATAGGGCAGATTCTCCAGCCCTTTGGTCATCTTCATGGCCTCCATTCGACCCTCTTCAATTTTACAAATTGGCACTTTCATTCCAGGGGACAGAACTGAGATATAAAATGCATAGAGTTCAGTTTAAAGGCGAAAACAACCACAGCTGCCAGCTTCAATCCCTTCTTTTCAAAGACAGAGGGCCCATGAACTCATTTAGCTGATTGGAAATTAAATATTTTCTTCCTTCATATATTGGACAACTCCTGCTCAATATAGTTTGAATGAACCAGTCCAGCAAGATGCAACTTCCCTGTGCAAGGAAACAAAGACACATCTCACAAGTGCTTCATGACAGCAACAATCATAGGCTACCTGTGTTGCCTAACACGTGATTTATACTTGTATAAATCTTAAAACTTTAAAAAATCTTTTGTACTTCGACAGTAACAGTCAAACTAATTACCTATTGCATACATTTTTTTCTGCAAGATAAATTTCTAATTTGGAGTCTAGTATATTTGTACTTCTTTATCATTTTTTCTTATTTTTACTGGCTTTAGAATGCTGCCATTCACCAAACTTGGAAATTATCACAACAATCTATTTTTTGTATAGTAAAAATATTTATTGCCCTCAGGCACAAAATATTTTGTCATTTGTTCAAAATCTTGTTTAAATGAGAAATATGATCAACATTTAATTATTTCTTCAGAAAATAACATTCAGACATGCCAAATTTTCAATGAACTTATTCATACAGATTCTAATAAGCTGAACAACTTGTTTTGGCTGCAGCTATCTTTTTTCCATATGGAAGTGCTTCTACTAGCATTCTTCCAGATTATGTGGTTGAGAGGAGGATGTGGAGAAAAGTCTTGTGTTGTTTTTTGTGGCACAAATTCATTTTGGGGACTGAAACATGCAATATCAATTGCTCTCTGTAACCATGAATCCCAAGGGCATGTTTTGACACTATGATGACCAAATCTTTACCTTAATAATCTGTGTCTAAATCCGCAAAGTATATAGCAGATTCGAGGATGCATCCACTTTACGCTAAGCATACAGCTGCAGAGACAGCACGTATTTTCACTTAGATATATTGCACTACAGCCGCTTATTCAGTATTGTGCATAAAGGTAATTTTGGCAAGGTTAAGAAGAAAGATACTGGTGATATTACAGCAAAGAGAGCATATGGGTCAGTCCGATGAGAAGAAAAATGGATGTAGTAGAGAGTAGAGTAAAATACTATTAAAGAAAAGCTAAGCTTGTTTTCTAGTTACCTATATTGAGATAAAAAATAATCTTTCATATGAAATAAAAATACTAAGAAAAATCCATAATTAGAATGCAATATCACGAGCAGAATTGAAGTCCTACAGCTCAGCTTCCACCAAAAGTAATAATCCTTACCTCCCCATAGCTTCAAACACCCCTTCTGTGCCAGATCAATTATGTGGTTGGTTGAAAATAGGTCGCTTCTTTTATTAAATTCATTTTTGTTAGGCAATAGACTGCCTTAGCTTATTTAATTATTTGGTATACTGCTTCTTATAGATAACATTTTCAGTAGCTGAACAATGTCTGCATAAGCAGGAGCACAAGTGAAAGGAAGGAGTGGCAATGTATGGCTAGGACGGGTGAAGAAGGAACTCCACTTGGCAAGAGCACCATCTAAAGCTGGTTTAACCTGCTTGTAAAACTTCAGCTGCAGAAAAGAACGGTCAAAGAATGTGAATGAATGTTACATCAGAGACTAAAACCATGTGCTTTCCAGAGGATTTTATACTTGGATAGTTGGGCAGAAATTTTTCATTAATCCAGAATTGGATATATTCTAGAGGAACTTTAAATCATCAATTCTAATAAGAGCCAGGGACCTGTTTACTTGATCTCCCCTTGGGAACCAATGCTCTGAGCCAAAACTCTTTGAGAGACAAGCTAGTTGTTCACTTAGTTGCGAGCCTGAATGAACACCATGATCTTCCCTTTGCTTTGACCCTCCACCTAGGACATTGGTCCTCCCTTCACATAGGCTCAATGCATGGAGGAGAAGTTAGGACTGCAAAAGTCCACTAAGAAGAATTTTTTGCTGAACGAAGACTTTTCTATGACCTACATGACAACATTTGCACAGACATCAGAAGAAATTGAGACTGGAATTGATAAGGCAAAAGATAACAATATGCTTCCACTGCCACAGTGGAATAAAGGATTTCTGTGTCCTTGTTCTTTTCTTTAGGTTTTGAGTTATCAGTGGTCACACTACAGGGAACAGAGTAAGCATTAGCAAGTGAGAGAGATCTTGTTGAAAAGGCCAATCCTAAATGCAGTAAATCTCGGTGGAATAGAGACCTATAACTAAAAGAAATCATCTGGATGACCATACCATATCTGGTATGCAGAGATTTCTGACACATACATGAAATAATAGTTGTAAAACCAGATAACAGAACAAAGGAATGGAAAAGTTGAAATAATTTCCTAAATGTTTCAAGTTATCCTAATAGATCATTCAAAAAAGGTATAGAAGCATCCAGATTGCATTGTATAATTTTTTAACACAATGAATATTAAAAATGAAGCAATTTTTAGGATCTGGAAAAGACTTCTTAAAAGTTTATGTGTACTGAGCCACAAAATGGAATATCAAAGAAATAAGAACAGACACAAAAGTCAGTCTACTGAAAAGCTAAACTTTTACAGGCAACAAGAAAAAGGAAAGGCAAAAAAAAAACCACCCCAGTAACCACCCTTACTAAAAAATAATTCTTTAAAATATTTTTCATGTGCATCAAATCAAATCATGCTTAACAGAACAACATTCAGATGTGTGTATAGACTAGAAATAGCTCTGTAACTAATAGTGGTAGAAGTGCAAAAGCTTCAAAGACTATAAACAATTTCTCAAACATTTGAATTCTAGCTATATTGAGTTACTTCTAGATCTGTAACACTGAGCAGGAAGTCTCTGAAGAACAGCCTCTCTTCTGAGAATTTCAGACTCTTTTTTGGTCAACTATAAACACTGGGATGGTTTATCGAATGTCTTTGTTGTTGGCCTGAGCTCTGAACCTGGTAAGGTCAATGGAAAAAAACTCTCCTATTGACTTCAGGGGAAGGGAGTGAGACCCTGTAGGATTTTTTAAAAGTTCTATGCACTGCGAGAACATTTTTGAGGTATTTCTGCACTCTGTATAGTATCAGCCTTTTGTCTTCAGGTTTGAGTAATTTTCCAGACAGAGATACAAGGGGCACAGAATTTTTCATATCAAAGTTTTTCTATTGTCCACATGCTTAAATTAACTTTGTAAAGTAAATACACTGAAAGTTCCTCAAATTCCATAGCACTGACAGATCCTAAAGGTCACTATATAAATATTCTTTTTTTTTTTTAGTTTGGAAGGTGAAATCAAAGTTTAAAGTTTAAACATAGCTGGACAAATGCCCTGGTTTATAGTACGTATGCAAAAAAGTACACCTACTAGAACCCACATGTAAATGGGTTATTTAACAAAAAAAAAAAAAAAAAATCACCAGATAACATGGTCAAATACAAAAATTTCCTGAAGCCATTTTTCTGTGAAAATAGATTGTTTCCTTTTAAAACTTTTCATTCAATAAAGCATGATGAATTCCATGTAGGGAACTTGGCAGATACATAAGTATCACATGTCATTTTATAGCACAGGTCTTACTTTCTTCAAATAGGGTGTCAGACGCAGCTTAAGCTATATGAGCTGAGCTGTCTGCAAGTAACTGCCATACAGAAGCAGATTCAGGCAGAATATGCACAGCTGAACCAGTACATATTTCCAATCCAGCAGAGTTGTGGCTGAATGCCAGAAGTGCAAATAACATCGAAGTGTTTTACAAGCAGAGTGAGGAGTATGATAACTATCTACAACAGTGTTTTTCATATTGTAGTCCAGTAGACAGGCCAGTCCCTACAAGCAGCTGTCATCAGCAAGGTCCAAGAAACACTTGGGTCGTGGTGCTTCCTGTTGGTTATTTTGGAACGGGTTGTGCCAGTAACAGATTACATCAGTGGTGTCCTGTTGTGGGTTAACCCCAGCAGGCAGCTGAGGCCTACAGAGCTGCTTGCTCACTCTCCCCAAGTGAAATGGGGGAGAGAGTTGGAAGGGTAGAAGTGAGAAAATTAACGGTTTGAGATAAAGACAGTTTAATATGGAAAGCAAAGCTGTGCATGCAAGCAAAGCAAAACAAAGAATTCATTCATTACTTCCCATGGGCAGGCAGGTGTTCAGCCATCTCCAGGAAAGCAGGGCTCCATCAGGCGTAACCTCTACTTGTGAAGACAAATGTCGTAACTCCAAATGTTCCCCCTTCCTCCCTGTTTTCTCCAACTTTTATTGCTGACCATGACATCATAAAGTGTGGAATATCCCTCTGGTCTATCGGTGTCAGCTGTCTCAGCTGTGTTGCCTCCCAAATTCTTGTTCACCCTTCACTGACAGGGCACCATGAGAAACAGAAAAGACCTTGATTCTGTGTAAGTATTGTTCAGCAACAGCTAAAGCATCAGTGTGTTATCAACATTGTTTTGGTTGTAAATCCAAAACACAATGCCATGCAAACTATTATGACGAAAATTATCCCAGCCAAACCAGCACGTATCCCCTGTTCTCAAAGGTAATACACTCAGAGGAGTTTTGTCAAAGTTCTCAGCATGAGAAGGAAAGCTTTCATGGTCACTCTGGTTGGTTAGGCTTAGTCTCAGCTTGCAGATAAGCACCGACATCACCTCTTGCTTGTTCCTCTGCCTCCAGCAGAATGAAACAAGAAAACAGGAAGGATGAGAAAATGAGAAAACTTGTGGGTCAAAATAAAGACAAGGAAATCACTTAAGAACTGCAGCTGCAGGCAAAACAGACTTTTGAGAATATAATTTATTACAAATTAGTATAAATATTTGAGGAGAACATTTGGATATTGGAAAACAAAATCAAAGGTTTACACACTCAGGCAAAACACCTTTCCTCCCCCTTTCCCAGATTAAACTTCACCCCCATACTCAGTTTTTCTCCAGGCACCCACCTCGCCTCCCTATTTACAGTCTCAGCCTCACTTTTTCACTACCTCCACCCCTTCATATCACCATAGGTTACACTCAGACCCTTCAATGAGAAAACAAGCAGTGTGTGCAGCAAGGACATGGTAGTTTCCTTCTGCTGCTCCTTCCTTCACACTTTTTTCTTGTGTTTCGGTGTGGGACATCCACAAGGTGCACTCCCTTCAGGGAAGCACATGCTTTGATATTGGACCTTGTCCTAACAAACTGAGAAGAACTGGTTGCAAATGTCACGGTTAGGGGCAACTTGGCTGCTGTGACCATGAGATGGTGGAGTTTAGGATCCTGCACGGAGGAAGCAGAACAATAAGTAGAACTAACACCATGGATTCCAGCAGAGCAAACTTTGGCCTCTTCAAGATCCTTCTTAGAAGAATCCAATAGGATAGGGCTCTAGAAGGTAGGGCGGTCCAAGAGAGCTGGCTAATATTCCAACATTGCTTCCTCCAAGCCAAAGACTGATGCATCCCTATGAGGAAGAAATCAAGTGAAGGGAGTAAGAGGCCAGCATGGATGAGTAAGGAACTCCAGTCAAAACTCAGTTGAAAGAAGATGTTTATGTAATGTGGAAAAAGGGACAGACCACCTGGGAGGAAAACAAGGAGGCAAGTATGCAGAGGTGCAGTGAGGAAGGCCAAGCTCCACTTGGAAGCAAATCTGGCCAAGGATGTCAAAGACAACAAGAAGGGCTTCTTCAAGTATATCAGCAGCAAAAGGAAGGTTAGAGAAAATGTAGGTCCGCTGCAGAATGAGGAGTGCACCTTGGTGACAGATGATAATGGAGAAGGCAGAGTTATTGAATGCCTTCTTCACTTCTGTCTTTACTGCTAAAGTCGGCCCTCAGGTATCCTGGACCCTAGAGATAGAAGAGAAAGTCTGGCAAAAGGAAGACTTTCCCTTGGTTGAGGAAGAACAGTTTAGAAACCATTTACATAAACTGGACATCCACAAATCCATGGGCCCCAACGGCATACACCCATGAGCGCTGAGAGAGTTGGCAGATGTTATTGCAAAGCCACCATGCATCATCTTTGAAAGGTCTTGGAGAACAGGACAGTTGCTTGAGGACTGGAGGAAAGCCAACGTCGCTCCAGTCTTCAAAAAGTGCAAGAAGGACAACCCAGGAAACTACAGGCCAGTCATCCTCACCTCCATCCCTGGAAAACTGATGGAACAACTTATTCTGGACATCATCTCCAAGCACGTGGAAGAAGGTTGTCAGCAGTTGTCAGCATGGGTTCACCGAAGGGATATTATGTTTGACCAACCTGATAGTCTTCTATGATGGTATGACTGGCTAGGTAGACAAGTGAAGAGCAGTGGACATTGTCTGCCTTCACTTCAACAAGGCTTTTGACACTATCTCTCACAACCTCCTCATAGGCAAGCTCAGGAAGTGCAGGCTGGATGAATGCACAGTGAGATGGATCATGAACTGGCCAGATGGCAGAGCTCAGAGGGTTGTGATCAACAATGCACAGTCTGGTTGAAGGCCTGTAGTTAGTGGGGTTCCCCAAGGGTCAGTGTTAGGCCCAGTCCTGTTCAACATGTTCCTCAATGACCTGGATGAAGAGACTGAGTGCACCCTCAGCAAGTTTGCTGATGATACCAAACTGGGAAGAACGGCTGACACACCAGAAGGCTGTGCTGCTGTTCAACAAGACCTGGACAGGCTGGAGGACTGAGCAGAGAAGAACCTGATAAAATCCAACAAGGGCAAGTGTCAGGTCCTGCATCTTGGGAGGAATAACCCCAGACACCAGTACAGGTTAGGGGCGGGCCTGCCAGAAAGCAGCATTGCAGAGAAGGACTTGGGAGTTCTGGTCTACGATAGGTTGACCATGGGTCAACAATGTGTTCTTGTGGCCAAAAAGGCCAACGGTATCCTGGAGTGCATTAGGAAGAGTGTGACCAGCAGGCTGAAGGAGGTTATCCCCTCCCTTTACTCTGCCCTGGTGAGGCAGCATCTGGAGTACTGTGTCTAGTTCTGAACCCCTCAGTTTAAGAAGGACAAGGAATTGCTGGAGGGAGTCCAGCGGCAGGCTACAAAGATGATTAGGGTTGTAGAGCACCTCTCCTCCTGAAGAATACATCCCTGAAGCCCCCCACACTTCCAAAACCTTGTAACCTACTCCGAATGCAGTTATGCATCATTATGCTATGTGATTTGTCCTTTCCTGTTTGCAGGTTTCCCTTAGCCCAAATAGATATGGGTAAGACAAATGATATTCAACACTTCTGACCCCTATCGGGAACTGAATAGTCCAGAATAATGAGTAATAGATTTCATAATTTCCAAATGTCATATCCATGTACACATGGAAATTTCATCTAGAAATCATAGTGTTCCTGTAGAGAAAGTTCCAACATATCTGACATACATCAGTATATTTTCTCATGTCTTCAAGCTGTCATAACTGCAATAGAAAACAATTTTCTCTGTAGGTTTTGAGGCTTCGCTGCACCATTAGTATAATGCTGTAAAACTCTGCCTGGTTTTACTATTAACATTATCATAAACAATGCCTTGCTTTAGAGCATTCAACATGTGATTCAGGGACTTATTTGGGTTGAAAACAATGTTCTTATAACATGAAGTAATGGTAAAAGTCTTCCAAGCAACCCTGATTTTAATAAGTCTTGAATCACACTTTTACAAACCTCTGAACTTTTGAGGTTCTGCCATCACTAAAAACCGATTTCTATAACACTCCAGCTAATGGGTCTTGGTTATTTAAATATATGTCTAAATTGCTACTGTATTGCTATTCTTGTGTGCATTTTTGCATTAAATCTTATTTTTTAAAGGAATATACTTCTGTTGTAAGATAGGTAAATGCCACTCTGACTCTTCAAGGAGAATGATTAATAGTCCCATTTAAAGACATGGTATAGCTTCTTGATTCAAAATAAGTGTTAGAAATGTCCCAGTCGGCATTTTCCTTCATTTCTGAATTTTCTAGGAAATCAGAGTATGTTTCATAATCTCCCAACTGAACACTACGATCCAGCAATGTTTGTGCTATTGTCAGAACTGGGTTCTTCTGAGAATAATTTTGGTAGTGTATAGACAGCCCTGGCTGATAAGGTCATAAATAGAAAAGTTATACTTTATACAATCAAGGAAGAACTCCCTTTCGTTGTTGACTGTGATATTTAAAATACAGGAAAGGATTATTATTCAAAAATCCTATTTCTATGCTGATCACATTCTCGAACACATACAATTTAACTCACAATTACATTTAATATGCAGACACAGTTACAGTTTAATATAAGCACACAGCTCAGCAAGGAAAAAGATAATACACCCTTTTTCAATAACTGGTGTATACTATTGAAAGAGTTATACAAATTACTGTTATAAGACATTATACAAGTACCAAAATATATTGACTTAGAAATTAGGAAAAATGCAACTGATAACATGGACAGAAGGCAACATTTCAGAGGGAAGACACAACAGAAGAATAGGCTTGTGGTCATTTTAGGACTATAACTAATGGAGCACAGTTCTGCTCTGCCTCAGTGTTCTTTTTAGATCACAGGACAGTTACAAAAGGCAACATTTTCAATAGCGCTAGAGAGTTTTGACTGCTCAGCTTGAGCTTCTTGATATTATCAGGCTTCATATTACAATGATGTCAGAAAACCAAGTCCCTGAGAAGTATCTCAGCTACTGAAATACTCTACATCAATCACTTGAGAGTACATACTTCAGATCATTATCATGTGAATAGTATTACTTCCTTTTTTCCTGTTTGTCAGCATCATCTTCTTAGTCTCTGAACTCCCTGGAGAGGAGTAATTTTTTGCTGTATATTTTGCACAGTTGTTGCCACAGTGGGGCCCTGACCTTGCTTAGGGTTTCTGTTTTCTCCAGTAAGATTAATTACAATAAGCAGTTAGAACAATAACAGAAATACTCTGATGTTCCATTCAAACCTAAAGACAGATAGGCGTTTTCATTTGGATTTGTAATGCGGTGTTTGATCAGTTAAAAAGTAATCTACAAAAATCCATCTGGAGGGTAAAATAAATTAGTTCCACATTTGTCCTGTCACATAAAACTGCTGTAGACATTGTCACATGAAAAACAGTCCACATTTGTGTCAATTTTTGTTTTGGCATAGGCACCATTTGTTAGTCTTCTTGATGGCAGCTGAGAATTTTTAACTAGGAGATCCCTAATTTAAGACATTTATGAGCTCTCAACAATACAAAGGTACTCAGAAATTAATTCCATTTTATGTAGTTAAAATCTTGGATCCCTCTAAAACAGCCTTTCAAAAATATGCGTTTTTTATTCAATAATAAATGAATTCATGGTTAGGTGTGGATTTTATCACCTGTAAAAATGTCAATAAAACCTGAATTAGTTTAAGGAAATATATATGCTATCAAGAATGTCCTGCGAATCACAGCATCTGCTCTGAGTCCCTCCAAAAATGCTTTGTAGGAAAAAATGTTAAAAGGAACAGGACAATATATACATGTTAGTCTGTTGACCAATAGACACAGGATCTAATTTTGTCTCATGAAATTTTGTACCACTGACTTCAATGACAACAACACTGTACTATCATGAAGACATATCATTGTATAAATTATCTTGATTAATTATCTTAACAATAATTTAGACACATTGTGGAGATGGAAAAATTCACAGGTGTTTTATCATGAGAAACATTCACATAAAGAAATTATCTCCATGTTACTTCAAGTACTGCATCAGTAAACTACAGTAATTTATAAACAGGAGTATCTCGATCTCCGATGTTGTTGCTTTTAAAATGGTAACTACAAGCAAATAGAAGAAATCAGCGTTTCCAACAATGTGTATTAAAATTAATGATGTTTCGATAAATAATCAAATACCCTTAAGAAGTTTATAAATTTATTTGGCAAAGTATACATGCTGAAATAAAAAAATGTTTTTTCCCATGTAAAACACAAATTCAAAGAGTTGCTTACAGTAGCCTGTAAAAGAACATAATTCCTAATGCATCTCTTCTGTAAGCTACCTCTGATAAAACATTACCAATGCAGCTCATTGTAGCATCTTAACATCATCCATCACAATATTCGTCTCAACATTTTAAATCTATGTTTCTCAAGCAACCTTCTACAGAGGGTTTTCCTGTGATATCTCATCAAAACCAAAAAAGAAAGAGCTAAATGCATGTTACGGTTTGTCTGCGTGACTCCAGCTGAAATAAAATGTCACTGTAGATTGTACAAATCACTATGAACAAATACAGTCTTCAAGCCTGGTGTAAAACATCCCCAGATAAGACTCTAAGACTATCAAATGCAGCTTTGGGACATGCTTTTGTCCCCTTCATCTTTAAGCTCATAGCTCAATCCAATTATCCACAATTTAGCCTCTGCCAGCGATTTGTGTACACTTCTGTCACAGAATGAGGATTTTTTGTGTGACTCAAGTGTAAAACTTTTGCTTACAAGCCAAAAACATCTTCAAAAGAAACCCATGAAATTAAATAGTAAAAGCATGAGACAGTACTCTGACACAAAGAATTACAAAAAAGCCCCAAACAGTTTCTAATCACTTTCACTTCAATGAAAACTTCTTTTAAATGAAATCTGAAAAACACAATTTGCTTTTTTTTTTTATCAGTAAAAAAAGACATTGTATGTTAAAAAATTTCTTCCATCAAGAACAGGATTGAAGAAAATTTGGGGTAGAGCTATATAAAGTTCTGAATTCCAGAACAGAAACCACTAGAACTAATAACAAGTCAGGAGTTCTCTGGAAGTTAGATGCTCATCTGTGTATTACTTTTTGACATTATTTCCACATCCATTTGAGTCAGAAACACAGTATTAGATCCTTGGTTCTATCCAGCTGAAGCCACCTAGAACAAAGATGTCTAGAATATTAGTCTAGTCCTTAGGATACCAACATTTTCAGGTTTTAATGGCACACATTGTTGCAAGAAACCATTCTGGAAGCTGAAGACTAAGTGCCCTCTTTACATTCTAGATTTTTCACAGCAAGTGAAAAGCCCAAGTGGGTTTCTGTTGACTTGATTCTGCTTGAGGATTCCTTGAAATACAGCCAGTGGCCTTAAATAGCTGTAGGACACCACTAGAACAAGCCTGTTTTGTTTACCTGTTGGCATCATTACAAGTTCTGACTTGCAGTATTTTGGCTTGGTCACATACTTTTAGTCACATGATACCCTAACAGTTCCAAAGTCACATTTATTCTAATAATTTATTCCATGGAAAAATATCCTAAGAAATATCAGAGAATTTTATAGTAGCAATGATTCCACTTTCCAATTAAATGGTCCTGGTAAGAGGTTCAAATGTCATCTTGAAACAGAAATTATGTACAAGACTTTATTAACAGCATTTCATCTTGCAAAGGATTTGAATACATAGGCAGCAAAAGGAGGTGCCTACTAAAAAAATCAGCCAAATTACTAAGTTATTTGATAGGACAATACTTGAGGGAGTAACCTTACTCTGCTAGGATCACTTACGCAAAAGAAAAAAGACTGATGGAGTCTAACAGTAATTTCTTAACATTCTATTACTACTTCAGGGAAAAATGAAACTTTGACTATGTGAAGGGGCCCAACCAGGCTTATGTTTTTTCAAACTAACCTCTGGCTGCTGTCAGAGTACATCAAAGCTGTTAAAAGCATTGTATATTACAGTAGACAGGTCAAGTGGCCTTAACCTCACACTGGACACCACAAGAAATATGTGACCATAAAATCAAAGGATGAAAAAATAAGGTTTCAATCACAATTCAGAATGATAAAATATCAGCGCACATCACATAGCACCTGAATGTCTTCTGTTCCCATCATCTGATCATGTAGGGTAAACGGTGTGTTTCTATTCTAATCAGTTAGAGTGTCTAAGCAATCCACAGCAAAACTACAGTGTTTTAGTGTAAAAATTAGTAGTCATAATTAATTATGTTAAGTAAAATAATTGTGTTTAGTGTGATACATAGTGAAATGATAGGCTATACTCATCCCTGATATCACATTTATTTTGCATTCCAGAATTAAAGGACCTATTATCCTAAATCCTAAAAACCTAGCAAGCAAACGTAATACATGCACAGCCTTCAGGCCCAGGGTAAAATGTAGTGTCTAAACACTTAATCCAAATATTCCTATTATTTTCTCAGCTGAGTTTCTCCCATCCACTTGTGATACTGTAACCTTCTCTGAATTATCAATGTGAAATGATTTCATGTCTTATCAAGTCAAGTATGGTTATGCATGTTTGCCAGCTTTCAGATATGTAGTACAAATGGTAATTATAATAATCCTAAATGATATATCTGTCCAGTGCTTCAGATTCAGTGAGTTAACTTTAAATGCAAAGCAGTTTTAAAGATGAACAATTTACTTAGATAAAGGAAAACAGAAAATATAATTAAGCATTTGCCTATCCTTCAACCCCAGTTTACAAAACCATAGTGCAACTTTATTGAGCTCAAAATTGAAGGGTGACAAGGTTAATACATAGCTTTAGACCTCATGGTTTCATTAGCAAACACATTACAGACTGCAAAGCTGAGCTGACAGTAATGCTAGACCCAAACAAAGTAAATAATTACTGGCTTGGCAAATGAGGAAGCACTTGCAGAGTTTGTTTACATTTGGTTTTTGGAAAATTCATGCTGGCAACAAGTCAAATACAGTTTGACTAGTAACTGGGACAATTGCTCACAGATGCAGCTGGAAGAGTAACAAAAGAATGGATTTGTCGTTCTTTTCTGCCCTGCATTTTCCGCTTTTGTTGCCTTTTTTCTTGTGCTTCTCTCTCTCTCTCTTTTTTTTTTTTTTTTTTTTTTTTTTTTTTTTTTTTTTTTTTTGTTTTTTGTTTTTTTTATTTTTCATATTTTTTTTTTTTTTTTTTTTACCATAAGTCGGTTTTCATGGAAGCTGGGTCTTGGAATGTGTAAAAATCTCATGTTGCATTTTGTCTTTTGTCCATATATTGGAAAAGACACAGCTGTGTTCAAGATGCACTCATAAAAGCTTTGCCCCCTGACAAAACATATGCATGCCCCCAATTCTTGCAGGTCCATACTGGATTTTGAGATAAACACTTCCATGCTGGTGCACTGTTACCAAACTTTATCAGGTTCCAGGAGTACAGAATTCAAAGATTATGCAATTCATTTTTTTCATTTTTTGCCTGTATAGGAGAACTTGAATGTATGTCTTGGAGTTCAAATAATAAGGCAACTTATGAAAATGGAAAATAATTCAGCATCCTGTAGCTGATCTAGAAAAACTACGAAACTACAGTTCCCTTTCCAACATTTCATACATTATTCTCAACACTGAATATATTCAACTTCCTATTATGCAGTAGTATCAGAGGATAAAGAACGGTTAAAAATCAGGCCTTAATAAAAAAATCTCACATAGAAACAGACAATTATATAAGATAGCCAAGTAATTATACACAGAAGAGGACTTATAATGTAAACTCAAGAAGTTTGCAAGCAGAAAACAACAGGAATTGTGAGGTGAAAGAGTTTGGTCAATTCTTATCAGATCAGCTTATTTCATTAAGTGCATTTCACATAGGAAAATCAAGATTTCTAGTTTGATCAACAGAAGCCTGTTTTATTTTTCCTATCTTAGTGAACTATCAAACTGAATTCTCATTAACCCATGCTTCTGAACACTAGTAACACCACCAAAATAATTTGAATTTAAGCATACAAACCATGAACAGAAACTTCAGTGATCACTTTTATATCTTAGTTATTCTGCAGTTATTTACAATGTATTGTTTATAGTATGTTAATGTCACTGCAATCTTATTAATCTGAAAATAATTAAAATACAAACTCTGTTAAATTTTATTTCTGCATTTGGCAGAGCAAGTATAAAATAACAGCATAATATTCAATATTCATTGCATTTGTCTCAGGAAAACAGCAGGACAGATATACTTGGCATATATACTCCTTCAAGACCTTGGGTAGATAACAAGGTTTCCTCATCTTGCTGACATTCACTAACACAGGACCAGAAAGGGCCATGTGTGCTTCTTTCCTGGCTGTAGATATGCTGACATCTGAATATTGCATAAGAGATTGTCCTGTGACCAAGACATGGCTTTATTTTTCTTCAATAGTTACATTATTCTCTGTGCAGGAGAGAGAATGTAGGAGCTGAGACAAAATATTGGTGGATAGCTGCAATATATGAGCATTCTCAACTGAAATAAATGAAGTTGTTCAATAAAATTGGATAGTGTTAATTGATATCATCATTAATAATTTTTACAGTAAAATATTGGAAGAAAGTGAGATAAAAAAAGATTTAGAGAGATTAAAGTTCTCAATAACTGCAGAAAAAAAGCACATTTATAATACAAATTTAACCAAGGAAAAATCCATGAGAAGAAAAAAAACAATGCGAAAATGGCATGATGGAAAGTACTTCCAGATAGTGTATAAACAGAGTGCAATATTGATTAAGATTTATTCTGATCAATATACAGATACTGCAATGTTTTATATGCAGTCGCTTTGATGGTCTAAAGGGAATACTGTTCCATTGAGTGCAAAGGTTAGAAACCTATGCTCTAACAACTGTGGAGATGTGACATAGTCTAATTGTTGTGGGAAATCAGATTCTTACACAAAATGCCAAAAGTGTTAAATATCAATGAGGTCGGCAACACTGGCAGAAATGTGTTATTCAATTGATTTTAACATAAACATTATTTGAGTAAACCTTAAAATGACATTTAAGCAATATTGCATTTATCGCCTTGATATCTGTAAGTGTCCTCTAAATTTATCTTTGCTAATATTAGTGAACAGTAGAGAACATTGGTGAACTACATGGAAGTCCGAATTTCTTTTCAGAGAAACATCAGCATTACACTCAGTGTGTTTTATAAAAAAATACTTGTTTTTTTCCTTACCTTTTGTCCAAAACTCATCAATATTATTTGGACATCAGAAAATTTGCCTTACTATGGGCACTTTATTGAGAAATAATCAGTAGGGAATTACTATAAAGCTCCTCCAGAACTCACAGGGTTGTGTTGAAGTCCAAAGAAAGATCTGTGCATAGAATAAGTAACTGTGACTCCGTGAGTGACACCAGCATTGGCTTTACTTTTTCCCTTCCCCAGCATAGGAAACTAGTCTGAAATAGCACCTTCTAAATTTGAACAGCTCTTAAAACCATATCTGCTATGAGCTGACTTATCTTTGATTCTCTGCAATGGCCTCTCCATGTTTGATGGGAGTCTCATCAATTTGGCAGAAGACTGACGTCAGTTTTCACC
This sequence comes from Pampusana beccarii, assembly GCA_013399365.1. NCBI lineage: Eukaryota > Metazoa > Chordata > Aves > Columbiformes > Columbidae > Pampusana > Pampusana beccarii. The sequence continues at coordinate 970,026 of VWYH01011296.1, read as the reverse complement.
ACCAGTGTTAAAGCCAATTGATGAATTTGCAGGTGCCCTATTTTCTACAGACAAAAACCTGTTTGCTCTCAGTCTTTACCATCTGCTATCTCATGACGAAACAATACGAATCATTTCCGAAACTCAGGCGATCATCATCTACATTAATATAGGCATGGTCTGGTGTGCCCCAAAAACATTTTAATCTTTCCGGCAATGTGAAGTTAAAGGTTTTGTAGTTTATTCTTTTACACTGGTTTTATTTTCAACAAGATGAAAATGAAAATGTCTCAGTAGAAACAAAAGCCATTGAGTTTTATCGCACTATCTATAACATGACCAGAGTTTAAAATAGTCATCATCACTGTATCACTTTGTGCTATGCAGACTTGTTGAACTCAGTGGTAACTACAGATGTTCAACATCCTTTAGTGTCAGGCATATATAAAATAAATCTTCTGAACCAGCTACGCATACAAATACATATATCTGATAGAAATCCAAGATTGTCTCAATAATATGCAGTGTGTTCCATTAATCCTTTCCAGTGATAAATCCCAGCTAACAGAAATAAACACCTTTAGCTATGCATCACAAAGTGTTTAAAAGTCAACATATTTTTTCCATTTTTAGAACAGTTGTTAGCTTTTTTGCAAAACTGAAAAAAAAATTGCAAAATTGCTTTAGAGTAAATCTGAGGAATTTCTGTGTTTATCAGCAATTGATAGTTGTGACAAAAAAACTCGCAGTTTTTCAGGAGTGGCATTTGATTCTGTAGACTTACCTTGAGGTGTCAGATAAATACAGCACATCAGGAAATCCAAGTTCAAGTTGCAAACTTAAACAGGAAGAATATAATTAAGGATGACTAAATGTAATGTCTCTGCCTTTACCAACACAATGTATCAGTCCAGTGTAACAACATGCTAACAAAAACATTATTGCACTGGTAGACTGATTCTACATTTACTAGGGGATTATACTAACAATTATCAGCAAGGTTGAACTTGCTCTGAGTAATCCAGAATGCCTGGCAGTTAAAAGATTTTACATACCAGAGGAGTTTCTAAATTATTTAATTCTTATATATATATGTGTATATATATATTTTATATAAATATATATATGTTATATAAACAATTTAGGAAGGTAAGAGACTGTTAATTGTTTTCATACCTCAGACAGTTTCTAGAGCTATTCTACCTAACACTCTGGAGTTGGATACATGTGAAATATTGAGACTCAGACTAAAGCCCTCTGAGCTAAGGGAAAGGCAGTGAAGGTGAATGTTATGTTCAGGATAAAACAAGAATGGCATTTGAAAACACTGCTCTGTCTTGTGGGTCTCAGAAACAGCATTTCCAAAAGAGAGTAAGTACCAGTGCTACTTACTGTGCATTGGTGAGATCTTAGCAGAGTTTATCTGAGATGAATTCATTGTAAAATGAGTGGAAAAGAAAATAAACATCAGTTGCAATTGAAGTATGCAAAGTATCTATATATGTAGTACTACTTGGATAGAGAAGAAAAAGTGCTGTTGTCTGCAGAAGTCTGGTAGATTGGTTGATTGCTTTTAAGATTTTTTTTTAGTGGCCTCAAAAAAATAGGTCTGAGCTTAATCAAATTTCCTTTTAAGAAGAAGAATTCATAAACTAAGCTTAACATTTGAGAATTCTACACAGCTGCACTTAACTACCAAACCCACAAAATACCTAGGAAGCTAAAGCAAATCACTAGGATTCAGATGGCTGAATTTTAAAGCATTAAAATTTAAGTTTGAACCTTTCAACCTAAGACACTTCCAGTCAAAACAGAAAACAATCTGACAGAAAAGAAGGAACTATTCAATGTGTCCATCCTTTTTACTTAAAATGTAGTTTAATTTGTCTCTATAATGTGATCACATCTTTGCATTCACAGTACTAGTCAGGATTTTAAGGCCTAATGTGAATCTTCAGATATTCAGACATATGCCTAAATAATAAAAAACTCATGCAGTGTGAACTTAAAATATTAATTTTTCTCTCAAATATATAATCAGTCTAAAACATAAGAACAACAGTTTTCTCTTACTAGGGAAAAATGACAGATGGGATTAAATCAAATAGCTATATTATAGCAAAAATATACGTAAAAAAATGTCCCAAAACAGAAAAAAAAATATACCAATTCATGTCAATCAAGATCCACTTCTGCTGTGACTTTTGCAAGCCATCACCAACTAAGTCAATAATCTTACTTTAATATCATCTCCAGTTTCTCCCTGCTGTTGCTTTTTGCTTTCCACTGTCCTGTTGCTTCTGCATTTTCCTGTGGAGATTTAGACCAAAATATCTTTAAGACAGGGATCTCACAATTTCTGAATATTATAAACTGCCTAGCCCAAACTGGGGAAGTGTGAAACAATAACAAGCCGGCCAACAAGCCCCCACGCTTCATCATCTCCCACTGGTTCGCAGTAATATTTGAATGCATTGTTCCATCTCATAAAATCTGGCCATAATACACTACTTTGGGGAATCAGGAAATAATGAAAGTGCTGTCACTGTTGGCTCTGTCTACCTTATACTAGGGCTGAGCCTGCCTGACGTGCCTAAGGCACACAGATATCATGTCTGCTGTGTTTCCTCCAACAAAAGCAGTCAAGCAGGTCAAAGCAGATACTTCCCACTGCATGTCCATAATCTTACATCTTAACCTTCAGCAGACCGAAGACTTACCTGGACAATCAACCAGATTTTTACCTTCTTTTAGGTTTCTCATCAGAACAGAAAACAGCAAGCTAATCAGAAATTCAGGACTAGGATATTTTAGCTAGTAGCCGAGAGGTAGTGAGGAATAATGGTGGACATGTGTTTAGAGCACCTACAGCATCCTGCTTATTATATTGGTACAAACTTACTCTGTTGGCTCAAAACTGTTAAGCCTGTTGTTGCTGATCACATAAGCACACTAATATATTTAAGTATAAAATCAAGCAGATTATCCTAAAACACCTTCAGCAAAAGCTTTGAGTGGCTGAAAGTCTTCATTATGAGTTCAGAAATCAGACAAACCACACACAAAAGAGGTTCTGTATTCCTCAGACTCTGGGAGAGTTTAAAACACAGTTCTGGAAAAATCGCGAGATGTAAATCAGTGAACAGGCTTTATTAATTCAGCTGTTAACTTGTTTTATTTATATACTCCTGAGCAGAACAGTGAATTTTATTGGTTCTGTTAGACTGAAGCTGTGTTATTTCAAGGTATGTACACCAAATAAAACACACAGAAAGTGAAAATGCTGCCTGCAAATTTAAAACAAGCAAATAAACAACCATGAATCAACAGCGACCAAAGAAAGTAATTGATGGGAACAGACTTTTTAGCAGGGTCTATTGTGATAGGACAAGGGGTAATGGTTTTAAACTAAAAGAGAGTAGATTCAGATTAGATATAAGGAAGAACTTCGTTATGGTGACAGTGGTGAAAGACTGGAACAGGTTGCCCAGAGAAGTGGTAGATGCCCCATCCCTGGAAACATTCAAGGCCAGGCTGGATGGGGGTCTGAGCAACCTGATGTAGTTGAAGATGTCCCTGCTCATTGCAGGAGGCTTGGACTAGATGAGCTTTGAAGGTCCCTTCCAACCCAAACTATTCCATGATTCTATGATTCTACAAAAGTGAGGTCAAAAAAGATTATCTGTTGCAAAATGTAGACCATTTAGAAAGATTATAGCAAACATACATTCTGGGAGGGCTGTGGGTTGAATAGTGAAAATCTGTTAATAGTGTCTTTAGAGAAGATTTATATGTGATGTCTTTCTAAGTTTTGAAAGCTGTAGGCTCTCCCTCATATAACCCAAAGTTGCTCAAGAGCTCTGGCAAATTTATAGTAGGTGGGAAAAAGAATTCGCTCTTTCAATTAAAAAACAACAACAAAAAAGTAGAAATTAATAAAAATACAACACCTAGATGTAGGAAAAAACCCCACTCAACTACTCTTTCTCCCTTTCTCTCAAGAGCTGCCTCATAATTTTTCTTCATTTCTTCTTTAGTAAGCTCCTCCCTCTTTCTTAAATTAACAATAAATCACACTATTTGATCAATCACTATATGATCAATTTACCTCACACAGAGGAGTTTCTGAGCATACTACGTTTTGTACTTCTTTAACTATGCAAGAGGCATCACTGGAGTAACTTGCTTTTTGAGAGCCCTATTTGGGTCTCTCAAAACAACAGAGAAACCTTTATTTCAGCTATACCATATCACCTTTGCTCTTCATAGTCCCTCTGGGCTGCTTAGAGACAGAGCAGAACCCTACTCTGCCTGTCTACCCTCACCCTCTGGATCCTGAAAGGCCAAAAAGCACATCTCTAAATTGCATCCGCTTTGACTTCCTAATGAGCAAATTTATCTAATATTAATAGAAATGTCTGCAATTATAGTATTAATGAACAAAGAGTACCTAATGTATAAATAAACAATAAGTTTCAGTTTATGTAATAATATAATGCTGCACATAATAAAAAAAAAAAAAACATAGCAAAGCTAATAAACCATGAGCAAAAAATGTAATCGAAATCTTTACACTCTTTGCCTCACAGCTTTTTAAAATTAGGCAAAGATAATTTATGACCGAAAGTTGTTTCATAGTATTTTAATGTTTCTTATACTATACATCAGATCTTAGGTTTGCATTTGAGTTTTCCTGGTCCATATTTTGGTTTTAACATGACACTAACACATATCTTTTTGCATAGTATTGATAGCTTCAAATTGTTTAAACAGCTACAGTATTTTCAATATTTCACATACGACTATGTAAGTTTGATTTTCAGAATCTTGTAATTCATACTTTAAATTTTTGGAAGCATGCATTTTAAATGTTTATATGTAGTTCTATATAACATATGGAATCTGCATACCTCTGGATTCTATCTGTGGGCGTACTGAGGCTGGCCATTTATCATGAAAAATTTAACCTAGCAAAAGATTAGGAGGCTTAACTTGTACATCAAGAACTAGATTGGACTTGCTTGCATATCAGTTTCTTTATATAAAGGCAAGAATTTTAATGTCTTTTTACAGGTATTCATCCAGGTGATCACATTTTGCTAAAATCAGTAGGTTTAAGTAATGTAAGTAAAGAACTGCAAATGATAATGTAGTAGTAGTAATAATAATAATAATAATGATGATGATGATGATGATGATAATAATAGTGCAGTTTTTAGGCGCACTGCTATCAGCTATGTTTTTAAGATGAGAAACCAAAATTTTAGCCGTAATTAATCTCTCTTGTCCAACAAAATGGGTCCCTTCCATGGAAAAGCCAATACTTTTCCCAAATAAAGTTACAAAACGCCATGTCATAACACAACAGACCCCTGTTTCTGTTTGTACTTAAGACTAGGTGTAGCTAGCAAAATAATACCATGTAATAATACCACACCTGGGTTATGATTGTGGTCGGGTACAGCCCATTCCTGAGGAATAAAACCAATTTTAGACTCTTGTTTGTTAATACGCTGAGCTATCAACCTTCAACCAGACAGGACAGAAGTCCAGCTTTGCTCTCAGGTACAAAGTAGCCATTTACAGAATGGCAAACACTGCTGTTATTTACTTCCTTCTTAAAATACAATAGTAACAATCCAGCAGGATCCTAATCTGTTTATTGGCACCCAAATGCGGAGGATTTATTTAACATTTATCATCAAGCTGACCTGGCTCACAGTGACATATCATACCGTAGGAAATGAAAGAATCATATTCCCTTGCTTTTCTTGTGAAAATAGGAATTTATGTTTCAAAGATTCCACTTTTCTCTACTTGTTAGATGTAAATATGTCAGCGAAACATTAAAATGGCATTCAATATAGACTACTATTTTTAAAACAAGGTTGTCATTCTACTGCTGCTGAATTGCTCATAAATTCAAGTTTGAAAAAAGAGATCAGATTATATTAAATGCACTTTGGTATCTATAACTTTCTGCAGTGAATTAAAACTGGCTGATCATGTTTCAAGTCATTTCATTTTCTGTTGATTCATGTGCTGCAATATAACCTTCAAAATTCCCTTATGCCAACAAACTCACTCAGATATGGTGAGTGCAGGAGCAGTTTAAAAGTGGCTACAAGATTGAAAACTGTTTCAAGACATCAGATAAAGCAGTAGAGGTTTAATGAACGTGTAAACAAAACCTGTAAGTGTACAAATTACTGTTCATGTAATCCACTGCTGAATTCGAACTAGAGTTTTGATGTAAGAAGAAGACATATTAAACCAGAACAGAGATTGTTCCATTCTGTTCCATTTAAGGATTTTCTGTTCAGGACTCAGCACTGAAAAATATTTACTCTCCTGTTCCTTGTAAACAAACTTTATCCCGAAGTCAAATTTAAAGCTAAAGTGTTTTAAAGGCAGGACTAAGAAAGCATTGCATCTCTCCCTGTCACCTGCTTGTTTTTAAGTTACTTTCAGAAATAGCCTTTCATAGTTTCCTTGTATTTGAGCGTTTTGTCTGTTTTGTGAGATCAAATCCATCCTTTAAAGGCTTTTTAAGCTGGCAAAAATGCGTTATTACTGAACTAGTAACTTCTATTGTTTCAGTGGTAGCTATGGTTATGGACGGATGCTTTCAACAGCAGTTAAAAGAGATAATGAGTTTTTAACAATACGAAATAAGAGCTCTGTGTGCTTAGTGAAGCCTGACATAAGCTTCAGCCCTCAGTTAGCAGGGAGAGCTTCCGCAGTATCTTATTTTTCCACAATAAAAATATCCATAAAATTGTTTGCTTGCACAACTTTGTATCTCCCAAGATACTATTAGCGGAAGTTACCTATGATGCTGAATGGTTAAATGACATGGATTTTGAAAACAAAAACAGAAAAGGAAAAATAAAAAGAAGAAGAAAAACAAACAAACAAACAAAAAAGACACATGTGGCAATGATGAAAAGAAAACTCAGTTTTTGTAATGCAATATCTCTGTTTATGGATCTTGTGCTGTCATCCTTGTGATTTTCCTGTACACTTCTCCTCCCCAAAAATATGAAAGAATTGCACTCACCTGACACTGCTGACACTAAGGATGCCTCCTTATGTACCTGGTAAGGGATATGTTTAAAGACCAGCACGTTCTTAATCTGAGCATTGATTCTAAACTGCATTAAAATGTGCATATCTTTGCCTTCTAGCTGTGTGGGTCCATTGATTTTGAACTAGATTGGTTTTGAATGCATTTACAATGCACTGTACATGATTTGCAAGTGAGACATTGTGCATTTGCACAATTTGTGCATTTGCATCCAGGCAAACCCCATTTCCACGCATTTGACAAGTCCTTGTGCCACTGTATCTCTATATTGGTTTAGTAATGTATTGCATCAAATCCAGCATGAAAGGCACAGGATCAAAGAAAGATATATTTGTACCATTCACCCAAGTGTCTGCCCTTTAAATAGCTTACCTCTTCCACCAAGTAGAGGATTAGCGATGATAAATAGCTTGACTGCAATTTCAGTCACAGCAACATGCTATGAAAACATCTTGCATTCAGTGGCTAATCCAGACTTCTCCGTTCTCTGCCAGACCACAAACCTTTCATCATAAACTTCTCCATTCATCTTACACTGGCATGAAGGGGTGGCCCATATTAAATACATCTACAGATGTTTTATTAGTAGCACATGTTTTAGATGCTGGAGTTATATGAGAGCATACTGTGATTCAGCTGCAGGTGTTTACTAAATAGGAAATAAGTAAAAATATCATGGAGACAGTCTAGGAATGAAGTGGTCCAGTATTAATTTAGTTTTTTCTGTGTTTATATTAACTGATTTGAATGAAAATCTGCTGCTCTTCTGAGTTTATTCTGATTCCCCATAACAAAAACTTCCCTATATATGCTTACTTCAGGTCCTCTGACCACCCTTTCTACACTGTCAGTTTTACTAACAAAATTGCAGGTCCACACTAAAGGGAGAAATATACAGTTCACATATTGTCAGAGTGTCATGGAAGCCAGTGTGATGGTTTGACCCTGGCTGGATTCCAGGTGCCCACTGAAGCTGTTTTGTCACTCCTGCTCCTCAGCTGGACAGAGGAGAGAAAATATAATAAAAGGTTTGTGGGTCAAGATAAGGACAGGGAGAGATCACTCAGCAATTACCATCACAAGAGAAACAGATTCAGCTTGGAGAAATTAGTTTACTTTATTACCAATTGAATCAGAGCAGAGTAATGTGAAATAAACCCAAATCTTAAGAAGTCCTTCCCCCTACCCCTTCTTTCTTCCTGGGCTTAACTTTACTCCTGATTTTCTCTGTCTCCTTCCCCTGAACGGTACAGGAAGACAAGGAATGGGGGTTGCGGTCAGTTCATCACACATTGTGTCTGCTGCTCCTTCCTTCTCAGGGGGAGGGACTCCTCACACTCTTCCCCTACTGCAGCGTGGGGTTTCTCCCATAGGAGACAGTCCTCCATTAACTTTTCCAACGTGAGTCCTTCCCATGGGATGCAGTTCTTCAAGAACAGACTGCTCCAGCATGTGTCCACCATGGGGTCACAAGTTCTGCCAGAAGGTCTGCTCCAGTGTGGGCTCCTCTCTCCATGGGTTTACAGGTCCTGCCAGGAGCCTACCTCAGTCTGGGCTTCCCAAGGGGCCACAGCCTCCTTCGGGCATCCACCTGCTCTGGCATGGGGTCCTACCTGGGCTGCAAGTGGATCTCTGCTCCATCATGGATCTACATGGGCTGCAGGGGAATCTCTGGTCTGGCACCTGGAGCACTTCTTTCCCCTCTTTCTTCATTGACCTCGGTTTCTGCAGGTTTGTTTCTCTCACATATTCTCACTCCCCCCTCCCAGCTGCAGTTGTGCAGGATTTTTTCCCCCTTCTTACCTGTGTTAGCTCAGAGGTGCTACCACTGTCACTGATGGGCTCAGCCTTGGCCAGCAATGGGTCCATCTTGGAGACAGCTGGCATTGACTCTGTTGGGCAAAGAAGAATCTTACATCCCCCTGCTACAAAAATTTTACCACATAAACCCATTACAGCCGGTTGGGGAATGATTCCCCATGGAAGGGCTCTAGTGAGGGTCAAGCAGACAGGCCCTGCCCAGGACCAGGGCAGATAGTGAACAATGGGGTAGCCGCAGCCTCTGTCATCGGACATTTCCCTGAGGACAGGGCCAAGGCTGAGCTGGGATCCAATTCCTGATATTTTTCTCTTATGGTCTCTACATGTTACACAGAAAGTTAAAACTGGGTGAGGGGGCATGGGGGGACTGGGGAGTGGAGATGTTTTAATCCATTAAGAGGTTATTGAGTCATTGTTGCTTCTGTTTCAAAAGCCAAAGTGATACAAAGGGATTTCCAAATGAATTGTCATGTAATTATTATGGAGAAATATATGTTTCCTCTTGTCACTCGTAGTAATCGGTTTATCCTTCCTCCATGTAACTTTTGTCTTCTCTAGTGTAGCTGTAATTCTGAAGGAAGAATAAAACATAAACTTTGTAAATTTATTAACAAAAACAGTGAATAAATATCACACCTCTTCTGGAATGGATACTTTACATTAAGAAAGACAACTGTACATTCCTAAATAGCTGGAATCTGAGGTAACCATATAGGATATAGCAAAGAATCAAATTACCGTGTTCAGACTCAGAGCAGCGTTCAGATACAGCACAAAAAAGCCCACAGATAAGAAATGAAAGTACAGAAAACAGCAATTTTTTTCACTTAATACTTTTAAACTTCAGGATCAGGTTATCCGCAGCTACTAAAGTTTTTGGCCCTTAATGGTTAGCAAAAAGGAAAACATATCCATTTGCTTAATATGCTTATAATGGAGGGTTTACGTTTTCATTCACCAGCAGTATAGTTAAACACACAGTTAATTTAAATCATACTGGAAGTCCAAAGAACATGTATTAAGAAAAAAAAGCAATTTAAAATTAGATTTAGTCTTGTTAAAAGGTGCATCTTGTAAGCTGTCAAGACACGTAAGAATATGATAAAACATAAATCAGTGCAGTGAGATATGTCAGAAGTTTAACAAAAACACTTCTAAGGTGAAAAAGTGTTTAAACTGATGTTATTAACAATAGCTTCTGATTATTTTATGGACACATAATAAGAATCTGTACTTTCTATTCAAAATGTCCACACTTAGTTTTTCAAGTACATGTTTATAATATATATAACAGGTTTAATTTAAAGGAAAAAGGAGAAAATCTTTTCTAACAAGAACAATAAAGATAGGTATGGGTTGGGATTTTCAGGAGTACCTTCAGGAACAGAAATAATAAATGACATACATCATTGGTGGGTATTTAGATTAGTTTTGCACTACAAATAGTCCATATGTATATAATTCAACTCTCACTATTACATTTGGATCCTTCAAATTAAACGGCCCCATTTCAAAGTCAGATCAGTTGATGATAGTGGTTTCTATCAGTTGCCTTCCTTGTTCTTCGAAGGAAATGCGTGAATACATCGTTAGCACCTGTCACTGTTTAATGCAGGGCAACAACAAACCGTGGCAGATGCCCTCTGTCAACTTCCCCCCACCCCAGCCCTCCCACTGAGGAAAGACAATAGGAGGAAAAGAGAGGGACTTGCAAGTTGGGAAAAAGTTAAAAATGCTTTACTAATGCTACTAATAAAATAGAGAAAATAATACAAAATACACAAAATCAATCTTGAATTTCCCAGCACAGCTCAGCACCGACTGCTCCAGCAGCTGCAGGGCAGGAGCTAGGAAGTCCTGGGCTGGACCCCACAGCAAACCAGAACTGGATTCAGGGATGTGGGGTCTGGATCCAGGCCTCAGATCACAGGGATGACAGGCAGGGTCCTTTTCAGATGCCGGCCATAGTCAAAGAGAGTGAGACCCTCGTGATCTCCCACTTTTATAGGATGTATGATGTGGATGGGATGGAATACTTAGTTGGTCAATTTTGGTCACATGTTCAGTTTTCCCCTCCTCACAGATACGCCCCTCTGACTTATGAGGCATGCATTTTTATCAGCAACCTTGCATACCATTGCTTCTGTTTACAAAAACATGTAGCCAAATTCAGAAAAGTGCAGTTACTTAGAAGAACTTAGCTGAAAGGAAAATTCACTAAAAGAGAAACTAGTCTTTTTTTTTAACAAAACCAGGACAGCATCTTACCAAATTTTACCTAACCATATAGAACTAGACTGTGTTTATACGAACTCCTATGTGTGGACATTGAATAGCCATTCTACCTCTGGACTACCCTCAGGAATGAAACAAAAATCAGAAATGTGTTCTGTTGCTAGTCATTATAACAATTTTCTTCCTTATTCTCCTTTTCTACATAATTCATGAGTTTAGAGCTGTCTATCCTACTCACATTTAACCATTTCTCGATCAAGAATACTAGTACATATCTTTGCTTCCTTTTCTACAGCTTTTCTGTTTTATGATTCCTGAGATGGTGGTATAAGTGTATGCAGTATTCAAAACATGGATACATGAATTACACTGTGTTGATTTAATGATATTTCACATTTGATTTCAATTTCTACTAAGATAATTTACAACACTCTATTTACCTTTTTGACATTGTGCATTTGCCTGATACAAGCTGAGAACCAGGAGCTCTAGACCTTCTAGAGGGGTAACAGATACTTTAGATTACATCACCTTTTTCTGTAATAAGATTATGTATTTCTTACTTGAAGTATTTTTCATGCAGTTATTCTGAAATTCTTCTGCAGCTCTTTGAAGACTTCTCAAGAATTGGCTGTCTTAATTTGGCATCTTAGATGCACTTTGTAACTTTTAGCATATTTTTTCTCAATGATATGCACACAAGTTAAGCAGAGCAGAGTTTGGAAAGCCTCTTTTCATTTTGAAATCTGCTAATGAATTCCTAGTTTCTGTTTCCTATCTTTACTCTTTTATAAATCTGTAAGATGACCTTCCCTCTTGTCCCATGACAACTTATTTTTTGTAAAAATTAGTAGTGAAAGATTTTATCAAAAGCTTTTTGAAAACAAAAGAAAGCTTTTACAATGCTTTTATCCTTATCTGTATTATTGTTGTTTTCTTCAAATATTTAAAGTCTAAAACATGGCATCTCTCTGCAAAAGCAATGTTGACTTTTTATTGGTATATAATTATTCATGTCTTTTAATACTTTTCTGATTACAGCTTCCACAGTTTGGCTATGACCAAAGATTCGTTAGTCAATAGTTCACTACATAATTTTGGAATGCTCTTTAAGATCATTTGCCATCTTCCATTTCTCTCATGTGGTATATTCCTATGAGACAAGAAATAAAATCACATTTCATCACATGGCAGCTTTAACCTAACAACATAAAATGACTTTGGGATTCAAAAGAAATATTCAGTTCACATTTTTCTCTAGGCAGAAAAAAATGGGAAAGATATTTATCTATTCAGAAAAGTAGTTGCACATTGCTCTTTTGAGAACATCACCTAGGCATATTGTCAGAAACATATAACATTATCTATCATATTTTATAAATCTCCATATTCTTGCAGCTCGAGACAGAAAAAGGTTTGTTTTAAAATGTATAAGGATGCTGTGTAACTATTCAGGTGGGCTTTTATTGTCTATACTTTCAGGAGAAATATTAAAAACTGTTTGAAGTATCAGTATTTTTAGTTAATGAACCTCATGTAACTTTTTATTTCATAAAAATAGTGGGCCAAATTCAGTAGTGATACTATTTCTCACACTAGCTGAGAGCTGTAATACATTACACAAGTGTGTTCACACAGGATAATATGAAGTACCTAACATGTGGTACAAGTACACAGCAGATCAATGCATACTAGTATCCTTATCTTAGACAAACAATCCCAGCTAAAATGCAGAACTCAACAATTTCTATTTTCTAAATTTCAAATATATGTTGAATAAGTCCTTTGTCCCATTACCACGAAAACTCTTGACTTTGTTCTTCTATATGACTATCTTTTCAGTTTATGGTCTTCATTTTGTTATTTCTAATAAATCAAAGAAGAGACTGAATCATCGGGGAACATTGTGTAAAAATAGGACAAAGAAAGAAAGATAAATCCAGGGGTTGTGGATGGAGGAATGAAAATTGATTTACTTGCAGAAAGGTTTCTGTGGACTAAGCCTGGAAATGAGACTGTGTTATGAAGTGCAGAGTGCATTGAATCATGGCTAGGCCTAAACTAAAACATCCAGTACACTGAACAGCTTGGAGAGATTCACGAAAATTGTAGATGAAATTACAAAGCTAAAAGCTAAAGGGGAAATTAATGTATGAAGACTAAATGTATGTTAACTGCACTACGAAGTTCCAGGTATAGAGCAGAAATGGTCGAATTTTTTGACAAGACTTGTCAATCTCTTTTGTCTTTAACTACTTTCTAAGTTTTACATTTGAATTACATAGCTTCCAAAAATGCTGACATCCTGCAAATGTCTACTGCAGTTTGTAGCCTGAATCCAAGGAAAACATGTTGGACCAGAAGTCACTTAACAAAACTTGGTAAGGCCATATTTGGAGAAAAAATATTCTAAAATCTTACTGTCCAGAGTAGATAGAAAGATAAACATATAGATAAATGGAACACGTTTGAGACTTCACTTACGTTTTGATATCATTTTTCTATTGGAAGAAAAAAGGTATTTCTTCTTTTTCTTTCTTTTCTTTTTTTTTTTTTTGTCAGTGGAAACTTATTTGTACAGGCATGAGACAGTGACTCATCAGCCATGTAGAGTGCCGTGTTTACTGTTCAGTGTCACCAAATTGCTTTTTCTTGAATGCATCTCATCCTAAGCTATCTGTTGTTCCCTTTGTCATGCAATTATGTCTTGTATAAATTTACAAGCTGTGGGAGGAAACTTCCATTGAACATAACAGTATTCTAGTCAAAACTTTTGCTGCAATATGATATTCTAGGTTAAACTCGGGAAGACATGTACAGCCAGTTGGCCATGTACTATTAAATTCCCCTATTAGTCTGGGGAAGAAGACCACCTTTCTGTACCAAATTTAGCTTGAAAATGAACTGCTATATTCGACCTCCTGACCACAGAAAACCAGATATCTTAAGAAATACTCTTTAACCAGTATACCCGAGTGAAATCACTGCACAATCAGAAATTCTTGGAACCAGACCATGCAACAGACAGACTCATCATAACACTCCCTGGTGCTTTTCTATGACGAATTTAGGTTTCAATAAATGACAGTTGAATGTAAAATAGGTGTACATTTAAAACATGGAACCATGTCCTTGTTAAAAATGAAGATTAAGGCAGCTTCCTCTGACTTGTGTGTGGTCCCGTGACTCAAGCATATTCCTGGATAAACAGAGACCCTATTCTCATATTGGCAATGATAGAAACTTTTGCATGGTCAAGAGATTTCTCCAAAGCTGCTCCCTATGGAAAGCTTTTGGAAATACAAGTTCACTGTCCTCAGAGGGTAGAATAGAGTATTATTTGATTACTAGGTGAGTGATCAAACACTACATTTCCTTGGAGAAAGTGAGAACTATCTGCACAACAAGTTTGTCATAAACTTGAGAACATTAAACCTCATCAATTTTAAGCAACATTAAGATGTTAATTTTCCTAAACATGGATCTCTCCAAAGTGTTTATCTGTCCTCCCTGGCTGACGCTTCTGTTTATACATGTATGCACGGTATTTGCAGGCTATGAAGTAGATATCAAATGAATTTAAGCTCTTCAGGGCACTAGAAGTATAAGCACTCCAGGCTATGTAGAGCTGACTTGGGTTTGAGTGAGGCCCAGTTTGGGCTGGATTTAATCATACTGAGTCTTTCAATGTACAAATATGTCTTCTGGTGTACAGAAGGCTAAAATAAAAATTATTTCATTTATGAAAGCTTTGGTTTCCATATCTATTATTATTACAACAGATTTACACATTAAACAATTGAAGTTATTGTCAAGAATAGAAAAAATAATCCACACTACTGAGGTAAAGATGTTGAAGGAATCTGCATATCATTTGTTCTGTTCATTGGCCAAACATCCATCCTTTTGGTGTCTGCCAGTTCTTAAGGTAATATTTTCAGTGGACTTGACTGTGCTGTCAGCCCCAACCTGGAGAAATCACTTTTGAGGGTATGAGTCCTACACAGTCTCATACCAAATAAACTTTTTATTCTCACTTTAATGCTGTTCCAGATATCTCCATTCCAACTCCATCTAAATTTAAATGGAAAAACAATACAGGTAATGACTTTGGACTCAGTAACTGAGTGAAGAACTCATGCAGTGTTAGATATAAATTAATTTATGCTCATAGAAGATGACAGAAGTGATTCAAACAGGGTGAAAAAAAAAAAATTAAGTGAATTATACCATCGAGGCAAATTCTACTATTTGTAGAGAGACTTAAATTAAGGACACATGATACATAGGAGCTGAAATTAAATGCCAAGGGTCAACAAAAAAGTGCAACTTTAAAATAATTCCATTTTAGCTCTGGAATCAGACTACTCTTATCCTAGACGTGTGCAGAAAACTTGTGGATCTAACTGTGTCAATGTGTGATTTGAAAGCTCCACGGTTTCATTTTTTTGCTGTTAAAAATATTACTTGAAAGGAAACGTGAACCCTACTTCTGAAAAGTGATTCTGACTTCTTATGAAAGAAAGGACACCACAGGGGTTGGACTTTGGGGCTTTTTGATAACACTGACCTAAATATTGTCCATGTTGCATTATGATTCGCTACAGTGCCTAACTTTCATTCAGCAAGAATTATTCTGGAGACTTTGTTTGAAATCAGCTGTAAACACATATTCTTTGTAGAATGCTAATTCTTATGTGATGGAACAAAACTTGAAACAACTTCTTAAAATACGCCATTTTTACAAATCTGGCACTTAAGGATTTTTGAATGATACCATAAATTAATAGTTGTAAAGAAGTTACCAAATAATTGGAACAAATAATAGCAATAGCAGTATTTATTAACTATTTATGAGGCTTTAAACATTTATCCTAAAGTACTGTGACAGTGTAGAACATTTTGTAGATCTTCAGAACTGTTTTACAGAACTGAAAACACCCTTTTAGAGTATATATGTAGTATGTATGAAAAGGGCTTAAATGAAGCTGTGCAACCTCTCACAAGCGACAGGGGCAGGATATGCACAGGGACAATCACTGCACTTTGCATGGACTTTCATTAGTTTCAGAAGCTGCTCTAAGTTAGTCATACATGCGTACCTTTTAGCAAGTCATGATGTAAGAAATTACATGTACAGTTAGTCGTGAGGCCACGTATTTGTCACTTGTGTCAATGCAAATAGTAATAATGTGTGCGAAGTGTGAATCCAGGTGTATGTATAATTTTCTAGTTCTCTGGGCTTTTGTGAGTTCAGGTCAGGTCAGAAAAAAGGAGCCATACTGTGTTCAAACAGTAGCACTATTTGTCTGAGAGAGGAGTCTGGCTAGACACAGGCTAATTCAACCTCCAGGTCCCACCGTTTTTCTACAGGCTTAGGCTGGTTGGTTCTCTCTGCTTAGCAACTGTTGAAGTCCAGAGGTCAAAGTAGCAAATCTTTTTGTCAGTTCTGGTTCTATGGACAGGGAAGAACTAATTAACAAAAATTCTGCAATAATGTCTGCCTGCAAAATTCTGCTTGTGTAAGAGAACACGGATATATATGTTTGCATAATACTTCGGTTTTTGTCAGCAGGCACACTCACTAACTTGGAATTTCAAGAATTTTAGGTCTGTTTGAACCATTGAGCCCTAGAGCAGTATATGATGCCTAAAGTTAACATGAAGTCTAAGTTTCCTCTATGGGTGACTGCAAACTATTCTAAAATAGCCATGTCATCAGAAGTAAAATTAGGAGTCTTTGTACTTGGCCTATCTTTTGACAAAAAGGGCAACATTATACAGCAGCAGTTTACACCAGTAACTCTAATCTCTAAAACTGATTATAGACACCTAATTTCACAGACTTTACAAATAATATATAGGACACATAAGCACTATGTTAGGTTACCAAAAGTCTCCAAATTAAGATTTTTGCCTATTTCTTTTCAACACTGCTCTATCTTCTAGTGACTGCTTGTGAAAGATTCACAAGTTTCTATATTAACTTAAAATCTGAAATCACATTTGCTCTTGTCTGAAACACAATCCATAATGTTTCTGTTTTGAGATTTTTCATAACCAAACGGTTGAACACAGGCAGCAAAACACTAGATTTGAAGAAAAACTCAAAATATCTAAATTTGAAGAAGAGTTCTGAATCAGAATTCAAACGAAAAAGAGGCTTTTAAAAAACTAAAAATTATAAAGTTAATTAAATATTCTTAATATTAAACATTCTTGTTCAATTATATCTATTTGTTTATTCCAGCACTTGTATATAAATCTTATATTTCATTATGTTATTAAATATAAGAAATATAAGAAATATACCTTAAGTCAGAAACTTCTTTTAAAAAAGAGTATCATTTGACATACGAAATTTTTTCAAGGTAGTAAAAAGCTTAATTTTGGAGACTTGAATTTTTTTCCCTATGGCTTCTTTCACCTTGATTTTATTTTGGCATACTCTCAAATATTGTCTCCATACTAATAACTGATAGTTCTTTCTCTCCACTCTTAATCTAACTTGTGTTCTATCGAAATTATTTTTTTTTTCTTGTTTCCCTGTGTTTTCCTTGCTGTTGCATTCTCTACGTTTTTCTTAGCATGGCTAAATCAGAGCTGTTATTTCTTCCCTTCAATTTTTGTGTATTTATTTTGGTATTTAGCATCGATCCTTCTGTGAGCATCACAACAATCTTGCCTGTCAGTCTGTCACTTCCCTAACCAGGGTTGGTTCTGAACTCACTCTTTCCTCATCTATGCATAACAATGGAGATTCTTCCTCCAAAATTCGGCATTCTTTGCCATCTATACAATCAGTTTGTGCACCAGTTGAGGTGTCAGCGGATGCGACTGTACTTGTCTTTGGCCTTGCTGCATGTCATCTTGCATCACTCTACTAACCAGTGTTACCTCTCAAGACTTTCAGTAAAAATGCTTGGGGTGGCAATACATTTCAAGAAGCAAAACCTAACACAAGCTATTTCTGGTACTAACTAAGTGACTCACACACACTGCCTGCAGTATTGCTTTACTTGCTGTCTTCAAAAAGCAATACCTAAACCATTCCCATTCTCCATTTACCTTCATTATGCTGATGGAATCTGAAAATATCAAAGAAGCAATTTAAAAATAGGTAGAAATCTGTAATAATGCGCTGTAATATATTACCCAAAGTAATGACTTTTTCTAATACAAGAGCTGCTATAAGAGCAACATACATTAAATAATGCATTCTTGCTGAATCTGAAGAGATCATGGTGTTTAAGACAAATACATAAAATGGGAGCAAGTAAAAATTAGCAGATTTTTATTTTCAGATAAACATTTAACTTTTATTTTAAAATATAATATAGGGAGAATTTGGAATGGCTTACCCATTCCTTGGGTGCTCTAAATCTCTCCCTAGAGAAGCCTGGTGACATTTTGACCACATAAGAGATCTCAAATTCAAACCAGACAATCCTGGTTATATCCATTCTTCCTACTTAGTTTTCCCTGAATAGATTGTTTCTATATACTCTTTTCAAACCATTTTCTTTGTCGAGGGATGTCTTCTTGGAAAGAGTAAGTCATGAGGGATAGCCTACAACTATGTATGAATAAGTAATGTCCACAGCAACAGCACAAAAACCTATGCATATAAGTAGTGGTCTGTGTATTATCTTTGGTTGTTAACCAGTGCTGAACCTAAGATTTTATTTTTGTTACACTGAAAATATATCTTAAAGTTTGCAAATCTATATGAAGGAAAATAGCCTGAAGAAAACATATTTTCTCTCTGTCCTAAAGTTTAATACTAATCTATGCATTTTTTTTTCACTTCTGATAATTCCTTGGAATTATTTAACAGCTTCTAAGAGTATAGGCACAATTGGAGAAAAGATCGTCAACTACACTTTTTGGATTTGACTTCTTGGAATTTCCTAGGTGAAAATTTAGGCATAAATAGCAGTGTTTCCAAGAGGGTGACATGATAAAATGCCTCTAGATCAAGTCCTGAGTCTGTCATCAGGTATACTAGAGTTTTCATGAAGGCATCTTAGTCACACTTTCTACCAAATTCAGTTACTTCTAATGATGAGGTAGGATAGGTTGAAGCTTTCTTCCAAAAGCAAAAATAACTAAGCAAAGGAGCTAAGAATCATAAATAACTGTAGGAAAAGACAAGTGAGAAACATCTTTTACAGTTTTGTTTTACAAAAAAGTGAAGCTCTGGGAAGCAGATACAGCTACCTATTTTTAACATTTAGTACTCACTTGCTCTTCCTCTCTCTCTTCTTCTGTACCATTGTAAGAGTCGGTCTCAAGAACAGTTTTTGACTAAACATTGCCATCAGAGACTTGGAGAACAGAATGCTCTGGTACAAGGAATTGGACAATGACTTGGGGAGAGGCCTGAAGGAAGGAATTGTGTTGCACAGGTCTCTCTGACCTGGGGGCTGAGGGAAACAATAGCTGAAGGTGAATCTCACTGCTGCCTCAGCCAAACTCGCCCCCCACCTCCTAAAAGGAATTGTGTTACGAAGGTCTCTTTCTGACCTGGGGACAATAACTGCTGTCCAGAAGATGGATTTTCACCTGTTGCCTGAGCCAGACTTGCCCCCACCTCCTTCCTGCAACAAAAGGCCTACGAAGAAGAGCATGTGTAGAGGCTCACCAAGGGTCTTGAGGTCACCCAACGGACCAGTAAGAGACCCCTGAAAGTGACGGTGCAGGCACAGACAGGTTCTGGCAAGCAAAGCGAGGACTTTTTGGGCCTGCAAAGTTAGGCCTGGATTGTGCAACAAAGGCGGAGATTGGCCTCAATCTGTGGGAGTGAGGGGGGGTGAAGAAGCATAAAAGACGACCCCTAACTGGACATAATCAAGATCTCCCCCCCGAAGGATCCCAGATCACGACGGAGGGCTGGCAGGACTCTTCTCACGGGACTTGAGACCACAGGGACGCCTTTGGGACTTGTTTGATGGTAACCGACCCTCTTTTCCCCTTTTTCCTATTACCTTTCCTTTTTCCTCCATCTCTCTCTATCATGTGCCCTTTTACAGGCAAAATAATAAAGTAACACTGTTTGATGGAATTATAATCCCTTGGCATTTTGGTTGCCTTAATTTTGCGCTCTGAGATCAAGGTAAACGAACCATCGTGAGTCCATCACCGAATGGACCGTGACAATCGTGTGGATGCACATTTTGAAAACAAAGATACAGATGCATCATATATTGGAATGGTATGTAATGGGAGCAGTATGTAACAGAAAATTAATAAAAACAATTTTAAAATTAGAAAAATAAAAAATAATTAAAAGAACATTAATAAAAATTATTTCCTTATGTAATTTCTTTATAATGTTCTGCGGTAACAATTATGATTTTTAATAGTATCTGTGAAATCTTCAATGAGTTTTCTCATGTTCATTGAGACAGTTCTAGGGAAAAAAAAAAAAGATAAATAATTTTGTAGTTATTTAGTTGAAGATATATACAAATAAAGAGAGAGGATTTAGTAACAGCAAACGTTGAAATCTCTGATGCTTGCAATTACAGCTCTAGCTGTGTAATTCTGTTCCAACCTAACTGATATCAGAATATCATTGGTCTGTGACTTGAGTTCTGCAAAGACAGTAACATTTTATGCAAATCTATAACCTCTTACGTTTGAAGTTTTGTACGTAAATATTGACCTTTTGTATCTAAGTAAAATGGGTATCTCTTGATCTCAATGAAATAGCTGCTTCTGAAATTGCAAATGTACAATGTACAGGAGAGCTATATAACTCATTTATCTCTGAAATGTTCCACCTCAACTTAGGTTAGGCAATATTCTAATTAAAATAGCATAATTGTTCAGGCAAAACTGTTTTCCTCTAAAAGAAAGGGAGATTCCTGGTGATGGAAAAACCCCAAAATTTGCACCAAAATTTGCACAGTAAAAAAAAGGCTTTGCACTATCAGTGCTACACACCCCCATGCCTCCACACAAGACAGGCAATACACCCTGCAGTTTCAGCATGCAAATCCAGCACTCTGGTACACTCTCCTACCTTCTTACATTATTTCAAGAATTTTGAACTGTGTGAAAAGTCAGTCACATTTTGCAATATTTCTTTTGCAAATCATTTAGATGCAAATCAGATATAGAACCACGAATAAAGTTTATCAGATATGTGCTTTTTTTCTGTTCATGGGGTTAATTTTTTTGTTTATTGTTTGTTTTGAAAACAAAATAGACCATATCTGCACTGTATACGTTCAGTCAAATCTCATCATGCACTCTCCGGTTCATACTGTTCCCAGCCCCAAGTTTGTGATTGGTTCTCTTGTAGGAGGATTTATGACGGAGTGAATCAAGTTTTTATTCAAGACACAGCATTTTTATTGCTTTTATCTAGAGGTTTACAGTAAGAGTGCAGAGTGTCTTTTAAGGATTAAAATGTGAAAATATTTGATTTTTTTATGTCACGTATTTATGTGACCTACTTATCCAGAACTCTTACTGTAATTATTAGCACAACTGAAAGTCTTTCCTTCTAGGTTCATGTTTCTCCATGTGTAGCAGCCGTAAACCACAAGTGAAGTTTCTAATGTTAGACAAGGTGTAGCCATTAGTTCCGCTAAAAAGCTCTAACCACCAGTGCTCATTGATTTCTAGTTTCATATATCTTTAATGAGGAGATTAAATACTTGTTTAGGAAGCAGAGCCTGGCTTAAGTGGTGTTTGCTCATACAGCATGTACAGTCAAAGACCTCCCTAATATTTCCCTTTGGTAATAGAAGTGAAAAAAACCTTTATTGCCCCAAATATAAATGATTTAGCTGGTTCTGCAGCAGTATGGGATGTTTCATTATTTTAAAAAAATCATTAGAGATGAAATGCTGCAGAAAAAAAGAGCCCTTTCTAACTGATAATGGACTTTTTTTTCCTATGCTCTTAATTCTTTATGAAATTCCCATTTCAACTAAATAAAATTACAAAAAAATTACCTTTTTCTGCACAGGGAAAAGAAGTAGGATTGTACTCGATTGATTTCCCTCACTAAATTCATGTAAAGTTCCTTTGCTCAGGGTATCAAAAAGCTTCAGTAGGAGTGCAATCAGATATAGATATAGATGTAGGTATAGATATAGACAGAAGATAGAGATAAACAGAAACAGAGGCACATACGTGTTTTCTGATAATGTGACTGGAAATCTGATGTTAGATGTTTTGGATTATGTGCTTCCCTCCCTGGTTCAATTGGATTCCCATAACTGCAGTTATGAAGCAACAGATTTAAGGGTATAATGGAAAAAAAGGTATTGATTAAAATACGTGGTCTAGAGAGATTTGCTGAAGCCCAAGGCTTTCAAACCTGTCTTTCTGCCAATGCAGATTTCAGGAAATCACCTGCTAATGTATGTCAGTTGACTGCTTCTTCCATGATGGGATGAAATTACTGAATTTTCCATTTACATGGAATTATATTTAAAAAGTGTCCATTGATCCCCATTTATTTGGGGGTGGAATTGGATCACATACAACTTCTGAGAATCAGAGCAGAAATCACTCCTCATCTTATTTCAAACACATGAAGTCAGAAAATATTGGCTGTGACGTAGTCAAAAATGTTATTTCCTGGGGTTCATTCCGTTTTTAATACACAGAGTTCCCACTCAGGCTGCTGGAAGTGAAAGATGTAAATAGGAAGGGACCATGTAGAACATAGATTGGGCCAGCTGAAACTCAGACTGTTAGGGGTATCTCAGAATGCTTTTTCCCCTAACAAACAGCCGTATTTAATAACTTCTTTTTTCTAGGTCAGATAATGGAATGAAAAGATTTTATTTTAAAGTACAAATTTTAAAAATACTCTATTCCAGAGAGCATTTCCCTGAAGTGGATTTTGAGGCTTTTTAGTTTGTGTTAAAGGATTTAAAAGAAAAAATATCAAGCACAAAGAAAAGTGAAAATATTTCTCTTATGTAACACACTTATGCTGTTACAGAAGAGAAAAGCAAGACAATTCTGTATGCTCATGGTTTTTCACCTAGAATGCCCGTATAACTCTGTAATATGCAAAATCTGTTACTTAGAAGAAAACAAAAAGTGGAAATCATGTTTAAGTGAAGCAGGTCTGCTTAAGGAAGAAATAAGCTTTTCACATTAAACATGCAGCCTTTATCAGAATTCAAAATTCTATTTATTCTAGCAGCTTTTTATCATTTTATTTTATGAAGAATTCCACAGAAAAAAAATCCAGAAAGATATTTGAAACAAGAAGATATCAGAATCCCAATATTCTTTTGTCAATATCATTTGCCCCATATCACAGCAATTTTCAAGTAGGATCAAGAGGGAGAAAATTGATAGGGGAGGGGGTGAATCTGGAAATCAGCATGCCACTAAATTGATACCGTGTAAACACCATATAGTATTGGAAAACCACTGCTGGGGGTAAATGAAATGAATTCACTGGGGCATCTAATCCTATTTCTGGAACACTTAAAGTGTTTAAATGCACTGGAAAGCAAACAAACTTCAAAGTGATCATTATACCCCTGACACTAGTACTTGTGTGGCTGAAATCTTTATGAGATTAACCCCCTACAGGGCAAGGAGTTGAACACGGTCAAAACCACTTTGAAACTATCAGGAGGATACCAGTCTGAAAGCTCAGTGTTAGTCAGAAATGCATTTAGATGTTGAATATTGAAGGCAGTTCCATATCTCAAGTGGAATTCACTTATATGCCTACAACAAGAGTCATGGACACAAAGTGAGTCACCTCCCTGTCCACATTTTGATCCTTAGTAATTTTGAAAATGCTGATCTAACATCAACAATTTCTTCCAAAGAGAGAAAGCTGGGTGACTTAATCACAGTTCAAACTAAACACATACATACGTTATCTCCAGTGCAGTTCAACACTCCTTCTGTGATGAAAAATCTCAAAAACATACAGTCACTCCAGTTGAGAAGAAATCACTAAAACATTTTAAAATCTTTCCACAACATTGGAATTGCAATTCTAACACCTTTTTCACTAAAGGCATAATTAAATTTAAATATTGAGTGCGTGGATGGTATGTTTGTAGCATATATATGTATGTGCAAACGTGCTCTGAAAAAATCTATGAAGGTTGTGAATAAAAGATTCATTTGCACCTTGCAAAACAACCACAAACTAGTTTATTTTATACTACAAATCATGCCTCACACATTTTTTTTCCAGCCTTTTAACGAACTGCGCTGTCAGAGAAGTCCCTTTCCTTTTGAAGAGAGTGCTCTTTTTGCTTTTCTGCCTGAAATCTTATCAATATTTGCCACTCCAGCAAAAAGTTTTACACAAATGAACTGGTGTAATGAAACGTTAGCCTATAATAAGAGTTTGTCACACAACAGTCACACTGGAGGAGATCTACTATTGATTTTTCAATAAATACAGCAAACAGCAAAAAATACAGCACACATTCCTCAGCAGTAAATATCTTGGTGACCATTTTTCTTTCCTGCTGTTTTCTGCTCTTTTGTCTTCTGGCAATACTTAATAAAATGTGGTTTCTCTAAATATAACCTCTGCAAAGTGACAACCAGTTGGGAGCTGTATAGGAAGAGGATCATTACCAAGCTACTCTTATTGCAGGGGTGTTTGGTACTTTTTTCATTGGCAAGGCAAAAAATAACAGATTGTCAGTGATGTGAACTAAGTATAAAAACAGAAAAACAATATTAACTATTTTTAAAAGGTAATGTAATATACTGTGGAAATAGTTACACATGTAGGGTTCTTATTTTCTGTTGTACTGACTGATGGGAGTTTGGGGTCTTTATCCAGAACTCATTGAATCAATGAAAGATTCATGGGTACGGCCTGAGATCCTTAGTCACCTCACTGGGCTGCAGATATTGCTGCTGGCAGTCCCCAGTCCAGCCTCCACTGCTTGGTTCCGCAGAGTGTCTGACCGCCCCTGGCCTCTTAGTGTCCCTTGCTGCCTTGAAGAGTTCAGGAGCTCCAGAGGGCTTCTTCCTTCCCTGAAATTCATGTTGTCAATGGAAATTCTAAGTTTCATAAGATGCCTCTGGCCTTGATTATTTTCTAGGTATAAATATTTGTGTAGATAAAGTGCATGGTGCGGTCACAGTAAATCTATTTCAGAGTGAGAACTCCATCCCTGCAGCTTCTGTTTCATGTGTCTCCCTATACACATGCATAACCACCTGTGTACACGTCACTGCTTCTACATACTACTGTATAGATCCTTAACAATCATAGAGCTAAAGCTTACTTGAAAGCCTTCTAAAATGGACAGAAGAGCAATTCTTTTAAACCATATAATTCTGTAATTAGTGTGTATTATTAAAGGTCCCACTGTACGGTATGGTGTAATGCTGCTTGCTGTACAAAAATCGTCTTAGGTCATTTCCCTTAGCAAGCAACACTTCTTTAAAATACACTTTAAATGCACACGAAGTTTCAGTAGAAGCATTCATTACACAGGACTTGTTTTTCTATATGAAGAGGAAATATATTCTTTTAACAGGTTTGCTCCTCTGCAGCCTACTTGTTTAAGAGGTGTCCCATGGCATTCATTTAGCTGCAGTACTTCATCATAAAAACAGATGAAAACGGAGCCTCTTATTTACAACGGGGCCCTGGAGAGAGAAAACAAAACACAAGGGAACTACCATTAAGAACCCTTCTTATCACCATGGCACAAATAAAAATTAAGGTTTGGCATCTCTTGGCAGACTTTGAAAGTTAGGAGGTGATTGATCAGAAGCATTGCATGCTGTCTGCAATTTCATTTCCTCAATATTCCCCATATCTTCAGTCTAGTTGTGCTTCATTTGTTTGTAGTGATTAATTAAGATGACTAGTGGGAGTAAGCGATAGCTACAGAGAACTAATTAATGAAATGGAGAGGATACAGTTCTTTCAAAATTTATGTAGCTACCTTTTCTTGGAAAAACACTGAAATGCACGGGATCTTACCTTCTCCTAAGACAGTGGCCTTTGAGCACTTCACCTCTGGAAGCATACGCAAAGCACTGCTTGGTTTCCTTTAACTGCAAGCAGTTTTCCACTGCTTTAAAGCTGGATTATTCTGTGGTGTATCTTGTACTGTAACACATTTAAGTAAAGTCTAAATTGATATAACTGGTTTTAATGTGATCATTGTTGAAGGGGCCATTCCCAAATGCTAACTTCAGCCTCAAAAGGACAATCCTTCCAGGCTCCCTCTAGCATAAACAGGGAGAGATCATTTCCCTCAGAAGAGAGAATACAGGAGCCTAAATTTTAAATCGTCTTCTAGAATAACCTGTCTGTCACCACTGACTGGAGGCTGAGGAGACTAGCAGCAGGATGCTGACTTGTGTCAGTATGCTCATTTTAGCACTTGTGATTATCGCTTCCTTTCTCCTGCCTCCAAAAAGGTAATTAAAACAATATGAAACCCATCTTTATGTAAAGTCGCAAACCTACATACAGTTATAGGCTTCATAGGGTAAGAACTTGGTGCTGACAGAAAGCTTCACAGTTCAAAATTTAGACTGCACTACTACAATTGTGTGAAAGAGGCTGGTATGCTAAAAGATACTCTGAACAGTCTCATATTTAAACTTGAAAAAGTTTCCCTAAATAACTTCAGCGCTTCACTGGACTTCTCCCAAAATTCAATTTATCAACTTTTTTCACAATCTTTTTCAATCAACAAATCATTACTGAGGCAGCACTGCATAGTAAATAGTACTAAGAAAGACTACTCTAAATTTTGGCACTGAGATTTGCATAAACTTATTCCTGAGATCCATAACAGTATAAAGATTTCCATTTCAAAAACTGGAAAATGAAAGCATGACAGCAGACTATAAGGAAAAAAACTCAGTGATGATAACAAAATAAAATTTTCTTGTATATTTTCATCCTCTTTTCCCTAAAATAAAATGTATGTAGGTGAAAAAAAAAAAAAAAAAGAAAAAAATATTAAGGAAAACAATAAGACAAATCCTGAATGCAACGAAGTGATGTAAAAGAATTCTTTGCTAAGGGGCAGCCATCAATATTAGAAGAGAAAGCATGGCAAGTCACCTGTTAGTTAAAGCAAGAAAAAATGCCATCTTGTTCCAACTCATTGTTCTATATGTGAATGTAGAGGGAAAGATGGGAAAATAAGATTGGCTTTAAATATCATAGTTAGAAGTGAAAAATCAGGTCTTTTCAAAATTTGCACCTCAGAAGGTGTTGTGCTTCTTCTAGACTCTAGCTTAACTAGATAGAATAGGCTTGGAAGCAGACTTCAGTGCTGGTGATCACTGTTTTTCAACATAACACCTTATTAGGAGCTCACTGTCTAATTTCAAAAGCTTTTGATTCGAATAATTGTGTTGTGAGACACATTTGTAATGCTGGTTACAATGGTGGGTCATACATGAAAGCATATGTTCTCAGTTTCTTCTCTGGCTCTCCAGCATGGTGTTCAAGTGTCCTGTTCAAGCACACTACCAGGTAACCTGGCAGCTGTCTTCCACTATTGTCGTGCTTCCCATGTTGTACAAATGGTCTTCTCTGCTGTGCTGTCAAGATACCTGCAGGTTTAGTGTGTATCTTCTAATGCTGCAGAGCTATTCCCAGAAGCTATGATGCAAGGTCAGGAGGCCATGGTAGAAAGAGAAGGTATTAATCAGAAGAACAACACATCTGGTCTGGTGTTCTGCTTCTGCCATAGTCACAATTGTCTATAAATTCTGTAAAATGACATTTACAGGATAACCTGTCCATGGTCACTTCTTTCTCAAAGTCTGCCATTATGTAGAATTTGTTCTGTGAACTGATTCTGAAAATCTTATACATTATCTACTGTGTACATAAATTATGAATCCCACTGAATTATTAAATTTGACAGATCCTTGTGAAAATGAGTTTCACAGATTAGCATTTCACTATATTTAGAAAAAAAGCTTTCCTCATAGAAGTAATATTTTTAAGGTTTTTTTTAAGTCTTCTTGTTACTGGTGTTAAGTAATGACTGTATATCTTCTCCAGTTTGTTAATTTCTGCACATATTTCTGTTATTATAGAATTTTGCTGTAATTTAACAACAAGTTCTGAAACGTTTCCTACTTTTCTAGCTTTCAGGAGGCATGGTATCCAGACACACGTACTCAGCATAAAGCTGTGGCACTGATTTATGTAACAGAATATTTCTGTTACTATTTTTTATCTCTTCTTAAAAATAGTTCTTCACACAACGCTTGCTTTTTAAAATTCTACTGTATATAGAATGTTTTTAATCAACTATATACAATGACTGCACAGACTACTCGCTGCTAACTCAGAAACTCACTAATTGCAGTCCTTCTTACATTTATCAATGTTTTACCTTCACTTTACAGCACTGAACTTCACCTACCATCATGCAATCTTTGAAGCTCTTTTCTAGTGTACTCCACAGTTTTCCTTTGTTTTGACCCATCTAAATCAAATGAAAAATTTCCTGCTTCACTGACCACTCCTTTCTGCTTTCCATCTATCCTGAGACATGATTTTAATATTTTAGCATGTTTCAGTTTTTCATCACTACTCCTAGTACCATTTTTAATGTACAAAACCTCTATTTCTCCACCTAGTCACTCTTCTGATTAGTTCATCTCATGGGATTTTAGCATAAGAAATGAAAAACTCCAAATAAACACCTTTTTAACCCATTCTCCTGTGAGAAACAGTTTTTCTTCATGGAAGTCTGCTTGTTTGACCATACTCTAACAGGTCCTCTTAGTTTTTTAAAATCTGGTGTTAACTTATTATTGTATCGAGCTTTTCTGATACTGAAAAAGCTATTGATCTGTATTGCCTTTTCTTCAGTTACAGGGGGGAAAAAAACACATATGCTACCATCTAGTCCTCTGGCATAGTGGCCAATTTAAAATCAAAGACTGTATATTTATGCTAGCAGCTCAACCACTCAATCTTATACCAATTTTTAATTCTTTCACGTATAGTATCCAGTTCTCTTTATTTTTTTTCTTTAATGTATCAGCTTGTTCCAGTGCAGTCACTTTTGAAAATTTGAATCTCTGACAGGTCCTAAACTTTTTAAAATTGAAAAAATGTTCTTAATATTATATCTCAAAAAAAATTTTAAAAATAAAAAAAATAAAAAAAATTTAAAATTCAATACTTTGATCCTTCTTAAATGGCTCTGTTCTTCACTTAGCAGATCACCAATTCATAGTTTTAGATTTGTTGGGTTTTATGCAGGTATTCTTTAGGAAATGTAGAAACCACAAAGAATATACAAGTAACTCTCCAGTTTACATCTATATTCAAAACTTTATTCATACAATTATGTTACTGTTATTCTCGGAAGTTTCTGCTTCCAGGGAAAGCATTATTTACTTTTCAGTGTCTTATGTTAAGTGAAACAAACAATTAACCTAAATAAGAGCCTGGGCTTCCAAAAGAAAATTAGCTTGTGTGTTGCAATCCATGAGGTACAGTATCCTTTTAATTTTCCAACTGCAATCAATTATATCATTGCCTAACAAAACAAAAGCTTGTCCTGGCAGGCTGATCTATTTTAGACATGTGTCCTTGGACAAAAACTGCCCTGTAGGTTTGTGTAGACACAGCATACTTTTCTTTTGCCCAAAGGAATTGTAGAAGCTCTGTTTGCCCTTGTGTTTTGGGGCAAAAGGGAGAAAAGCCAGCATGAAAACAGTGTGAGTTATGTTCAAAACTGTTGCTCACAGCAGGGAAAAAACAATTGCTTCTTTTCTGGTGACTGGCCATATGTACAGGTCATAATGCTGTGCTGCGAATGCAAACTTGCACATTCAACATGGCTTCTTATGTTATTGCTGCTTTCCAAAAGCCAGGTCAAATTACAGAAATTAGCAGATACTGGAATCCTCTAAGCTATAGCTTGATGTTGAAATGCTGCCTATAATACATGACATATTAAAATTTCCATCCGGTTTATATTCTCTGGACATAGGTCTAGTGCTGGTTTGAAGCATCAAAAAGACTCAGGAGTTTAGAAGTATCACTAAGTAGTGGTTAGTTTTTAAAGAGACATCATTCAGAAGAGTACTGTACAGAGCTTTTACTTCCACATTTTATTATTGTGGCCTTAGATACGACGCAATAATTTTGCATGCTTTGCTTTTCATCTCCACTGTTTACTACCTAGAGTAAACTAGACAGCTCATCATTTTCAGGACAGGTGACAAGGGAGAGCAAAGCCTGAAACAGGTTTATTAATATTTGTTTGTAGAGAGATGTTATTTGGATTAACTTCTGTCTTCCAATTTAAATAGGATTAAAAGGATTAGCTTGAATAATAGAAGCACAGAGCACATTATAAATACTTATGCTTAATTTAATTAATAGGTTTGGATACGAACATAAGATGCATCAAATTATTCCAGAGTAGCCTATAATTACATTATTTTTAAATAATAGAAAAGAAACTCATGAGTCATTAATAAGGAGATGACTTTGGAAAAAGGCAAACTCAATCAGCAAATATAATGTGTTACAAGACACATTTTCTATTTATATGTATGGTTAATAGCATCTATTATGCAGTCTTCAACTTAGAAGTCTGCGTTTGGTGAGAAAAGTACTTTAAAACAGAGATTTAATTACATGGTGTGAGAGTTCTTTTGGCAACATCAAGGCGGAGAAAGTAATTTGTGTCTTAATGAAAAGTTTTGAAGGAGAAAAACAACTTTAGCCAAGTACTGCACAAGTTTCAAGCATTAGGAAGAGAATGCAGATTACAGTTTGTTCTTCCTGACATATGTCAGCATAAAAACGACTAAAAATATGCTATATTTACCTTGTTATGTAAGATGATTGCACAATTTTAATCTTCTTTATTCTTTGCTTCTCTTTTTATATGTGTGTGTGTGTGTAACAGGAACAATAATGACATTCTGAAAATGAGCTGGAGAGAGGAAGAAGATTGTTTTAAACAATATCTACAGTGCCCTTATATAGATTTTGTTAAATGAAACAAGTATAAGAGGAATATATGCAACCCAAGACAAGGATGTAAGGTGCACATACCCATCTGCCTTTTTACTTTTTTGTTAAAAAAATTACATATCCTCCTATAAAGTGTGTTGAGAGGAACAGCTTCTATGTCCCCATCTCAACACTAATTGTATAGTTGTTTTACAGACATGAGACTAATGTAGTCAGTATGTTGTTATTTTGGCTAATGTCATCCAAATCTGGGATCCCCAGGTAGTAATACTGTGGTTTGACATTTAAAAATAGCGTGATGGCTGTAATATGAAAGCCTACAGTTAATTTCCTATGGTTAGTCTCCATGCAGAGTTTTATTCTTTCTTCTGTTGCTCATAGAAGAAAAAGTAGAAGCACTTTACAGATCATATTACAGAGTGCTTCTCATTTCTAGCAATGTACTTTGACAGAGTATCACTTTGAGATGTTGAACTCATATATGAATGGACTTACAGAACTAAAACCTGCGACAAACGTATTTGGTTTAGCAAATCAGGACTTTCTACTATTGACTCACCAAACCATCTTTCTTTTACTCTATATTAGCTTTAATTATCACAAGAGGTACTGGAATAAGAGCTCTACTGTGAGTTAAGTGGGAGCAGCAGCAACATAACTTTTTTTACAAGATCCAAACAATCAATTTGAATTCTGTCTCTGGCAAAACCAGGTGAGTGAAGGAAGGGTTAGTGCATTTTCCATAGAACTCATCTCTTCTGAAATTGCAAAGTTGCTGCTTATTAATAGTAGTTGCTCTGGAGGAAGCATCCAGGGAACAGTGAGCTGTGCAGTAGTAAATGAAACAG
The DNA here is from genome assembly GCA_013399365.1 of Pampusana beccarii. Lineage (NCBI taxonomy): Eukaryota > Metazoa > Chordata > Aves > Columbiformes > Columbidae > Pampusana > Pampusana beccarii. Next base: position 938,102 of record VWYH01011296.1, on the reverse strand, counting down.
CACCATCAGAAGATTTCATGAAACAGCCAGAACAGATGGAAATAATTTTCAGTCACTACTGATCTATGCTGCCTTTGAACCACTTAGCTAAAAATAGAAGGACCCTATTTTCTGTAACTATTTAGCCTCCTTTGTTCTTCTGTTTCCTTTTTTTCTGATTTTTGCCTGTATTTTTATTACGAAGAGTATCTCAGTTTAAAATTTAAATTTGATGACTATGACTGTCAATAAAAGTAGTTGTTAGAGGCTGAGTTACCTTTTTTGTCTTCTTCTACCATAACCTCCTTTTCCACTTCCCACACAGTTTACCTTCTCTCTTCTTACCAGATGCTTTTTTCCCTTTCTCTTTGACAACATCCTTGACTGACTTCCTTTCTCTCCTGCCCACTCCATTTCCTGAGTTGTTTTAAGCTCTTTACACTATTCTTTTCTCAGGTCCTGCTCCTTGCAGGGATCTTTGTTTACAGGTTGTGTGAGTGGGTTTTATTTCAGAAAGTATCTTGGAATGTGTTTGAGTGCTTTGCTAAATAAGGATGTCTTGGCTGCCCCATCACATTACTCATTTCATTATTCAGCAGCTGACCTTTTATTGAGTGTTTTAACACATAAAACAAGTCTTAGCATAAATAGGAAGGTAAACCAATGATCTAGGTACCTCGATTTCATCCTTCTTCTTACTTCTGCTTCATTTTGGACTCATTGGTTTGGATTGGATTTTGAGAGGAATTTATCGCAAAATGATTCGTGTGGCCACCTCAGGGTTTTGTTTCTGGTTGTTCTTCAGTTTCTGTTGTTTTTTTGGTTTTGTAGGTTTTGGTGTGTGTTTTGTTTTTGTTTCTTAGAGATATTTAAAATTGTTTAAAACTAAGAATCTCCATTTTAAATTCATAGGACTGGATCACTGAATGTGGTCAAACAGACTTCTATGCAATAACTGTTGAATGCCAGATATGTGCGCTGTGAATTTCACTAGGAGTTCATTAGCTGTTCAATCTTCATTTCAACACGGCATTCGATAAAATGCTGTGAAAAAACATGAGACTGTGTGTGCATGCACAGATTCTCACATGTGCACACACACACACACACGTGAGTATACACACACACCATACACATTTTGTCTTTCCAGATCTCCCTGGCATGTATTTTTTACATTAAGAACTAAATACTTTTTGAAATTGCTTAGATTTAGGTAGAAGAAATATAGTTTATAGTTATAACTAGATGGTTGTGGCATTCCTACCTACTTTAAAGATAGGGTGAAAAGTGGAGAACGGATGGGAAAGAAATTCTCTGCTGAAAAAAAGTCTTGCTATGCTGTTGCCAAGTTTTAACCCGGAGGGAATTTCTAGCCCTAAGTTATAAATTCCAGAAAATAGGGGCCTATAATAGAAACACTGACAGAACCTTAACTATAGCATTGCTAAAGGCAATGCTGCAATAAAATGGAATGACCTGTGAGATAAAATGTTTAATCTTTTGAGTGAGATGTGGCCTAATAACTCAGAAGCAGAGATGGGGGAAGATTCAGGCTCTTCCTTGCAGCCTCTTATATGCCCTTTATGAAATTCACTGTCACTCTCAGCTGCTTTTCCCTTTCAGGCTGAATCTTGTTTCATTCCATAGCCAAATGGACTAGAAGGGTCATAAAGAAGCAATTTATGGCCCCTAACTTTTCAGCAAAAACTATTTTTCAAAATGTAAATTAATGGCAACAGAAGTGGAAGGATCAGGAAAAATACCTTTGCACATGACAAGAATAATAGAAAGAGAGAAATGGCTGGCACAGATGTGGTTTTGAGTCTCTCTTCCATTTCTCGCTAGTGTCTTTCCAAGAGAGTAAATCAGCATTTCAACCTTCCTTTGTTTTACTGAAAACAGTTTCATGAAACCCTTTCTTCTCAAAATCAAAGTCTTGTTCTTGTGTTTATTTTTATATCAAAGGAGGAGTAAATAAAACCCCTATATAATAAAAGATGGACTCACACAGATTTTTTGAATTACATGATTTATATTAATTGTTTATGACATATTTGCCTGTGCTAGCAAGTGGAACTGGGCGGTCTCTTTAACTGCTACATCCCATCAAATAAAGATGTAATCACTAGACCTGTACTGATCTCTCTCTGGTCAAAAATCTCAGATTGGTTGGAATTCTACTTATTCAAACAGTATTCTAAGCCAGGACAAGGGAATACCACCATCACTACAGGGGCAGAGTCAGGTTTCCTCTTTTTTTTNTTTTTTTTTTTTTTTTTTTTTTCCTCCTGTTCTAGAAAGTGGGGCAGGGGGAAGAAGGCCTAATCTGTTCTGGTTGCTTCTTATTCACTGAATGCTTCTACCTGACGATTCTGGTTTAAAAACAAGGTTATAGAAAAGTAAATTATTTGAAAGTCTTTTTCAATCTGGTACATAAGGAATTAGACATGTCCCATTAAAAACAGCTGGAATTATGTATGCAGTTCCTTGCACACCACCCAGAAAATTTACCCTGAGCCTCTAGTCACTTCTGCTTCCCAAACTTTCCTAAGGCTAAAATCACTATGAAGAACATCTGGGCTCTGTTCTTTGGAGATTTCTATTTTATTCTATCAATATTTTCCCTCATTTTAACACATGAAAATTGTAATTAGATAGTCCTGTATTAGGCTTATGGGAACATCCATTGCAGATGATGCTCCCAGGAAAATCTGTTTTGTGAATCTCCTGTGCTTGCCTCTATTATACCTGTCATTTCTGATTCAGTAGCATTTTGCACCTGTCAGTCATAGCTCACTGGGGCGCTATATCTTGAGGATGCATTCGCTTGCTGTCCCAATGCTTACACTTCGTCAGGATTGCACTGGACTCTACAGGAGAGACTTACAAACATTCTTCCAAATATTTAAGACAACAAATAAATCACCCAGTGGTGTCTGCAAATGTACAATAGAGTGGGGCTAAAGAGGTTAATAAATAAAGAGTGTTTTCAGGGTTTTATATTAAACAGAAACAATAAATTAAAAAAGAAAAAGATAATTAAAAAAATGGAGGACTCATCAGTATTCAATAAAAGTTCCTAAACATATGTATACATAAAAATGTATTTTGTTACCTATATTTTACAAATATACATATGCCTATAGAAACTACATACACATACATCTAAAAGTATATGTATATATTTTTACAGGTGACAGAGGCAAGCTCAGAATGGGCAATTTGGCCGTAACATTTTATTATCATGATGAAATTATCCATAAGTAAGCTAACTAAAGCATGCAGAGATCATCTACAGTTGCACAGTGCAACATTTTTATCTGTTCTACCATACTTCCTCAGCTGAGGGAAATAAATTATGACAGCCCACTCCTTAAAACAGAAAGTTTGCTTCTTCTTGTTAATTTGGTCAGGCACATATTGGCTCCAACAGTTCAAAAGCATCCTCTGAACACTTTTTGATCCAGCTGATTTGAGTGGAGAAGCATTATAGATGTTTATATGCCAAGCCAATGATTTACAGCATTATCTTCTGCCTTCATAAATTGGAATTAGTTAATGATAAGACTGTAAAATTATAATTTCACCCAACTATATATGCATATATACCTCACTAGCTAGCCTGTTGAAAATATAAAAACTCTACTATAGTTGGTCTGCAATTTACTCCTATTAGAGATTGCTTTGCTCCTATTATAATATTTTTTTTCTCCTACTTTACTAGAAAACTCTGCTGGACAGTATGAAAGTGGAAGAAGCCCAGTTTTTAACCTGAGCTCATGGAGCAAAACAGAACTGGCTCTTCACATATGTAAACAAAAGTAAAATGATAGATTTCTGGAAAGGGACTTTTTTCTAAAGAGAACAGACAGCATTGCAGTCACATGTATGCTAAGGTATGCCATTCCCCTGAACTTTCATAAGATAGTTTCTGGTGTTGAAATGATGATTTGAAAGAAGGAGATGGACCTAGTTTGGTCAGTATTCTGTGTCTCTTTGCTTTGTGTACTTAAAAAAATAAATAATTCCAAAAGCCAATTCTAATCAACGTCAACATGTTTATTTCTCAGTTATACAGACCGGTTATTCAGCTCTGAAGATCTGATTGAAAGTGACTTCTGATTTTACCTGATGCAAAGGCTGAAATACATAATTTATTTGCATTCAGATGATGGTTTTGAGATCAGTTGTTGCTTTCCATGTTTCACTTTGCTTCTTGCTTTCAAATAAGAAATTCCGTCTTTCGAAATTGTTATTTTAAAAGTATTCCAAAACTATATTAAAAACAAAATCACAGTTCACCTTGTAAAAGAATTAGTCATTTAAAATTTAGATGGTTTGCATTAATAGACATTTAATCTAAAAATGTCATTTTTGTCTGGAATAAAATTGGGTATCTTCAGTGAAGCAACTTAACTTACCATACCTGAACCTTAAAGTTCACCTCCAATACCGATATGCTGTCTAAGGTCCCTCACAATGTTTTACAGTACATATAACATATATCTATATATTGGTGCTACAGTGAAAGAGATTATTAATATTGACTTCTGTGTCCAATTCTAGGTTTTTTTGGACACGCATGAAAATATATGACCCTACAATTAATACAGAAAAACAATGAATTATAGAAATAGATCATAACGATGACAATCACAGCAGAAAAGCTTGCAAATATATTTTGTAAAATTCCTGTGCTCAACAGAGAGCTCGAGCAAGTGTATCTCAATAAATTATCTACTTCAGAATTCAGGTTTTATTAAAGTTACGTGGAGTCTTCTGAAATGAACTATGCATGTGCAGTCATGTGCACACATCTCTGTGTGTTACACAGACAGGTTTTTGTGTGAGCTTTGGCATATTGCATGTGGCAGGCTGCTGAAACATGAATAAAGACAGCAGGAAAAAGGCAGTGCACATCTTGCTGGTAATCAAGGGAAGGGATTGCCTAGAAGCTCCCAAGATCATTTCTCAGCCCCTAGATTTTCATGTTCAATTATCTGTCTTGTTTGCTAAATGAACCTACTTCTTCTTTTATTTAAACCACATGAGGTAGGTGTATTTGACTTCCTAGTAGTGAATGCAATATTTAGCAACTCCAGTATGCACAATTGTGAAAAGGTGAAGCATATTTTGTGGACGTAATTTGGGGATAATTTTAAATGGCATACCTTTTTCTTCAATTCCTTACTACAGCCTGAAGCTGGAAACAGAAAGTATGGCTCATATGCTCTTTACAATTTACTCCTGAGAAACACTGACCACAAAAGTCAGTAAACATTCATCATGAGCTTTAGGCTACTTTCCTTGGAATTGGCCTCAGGCTAAGCTGAGGGCTAAAAACATTTCGTGAGGGGGTTAGAGTTTTAAGAGAGATACATATATTGCTAGTATTGCATGGTTGCTCAGCTTAGTCTCATGCTGGAAAAATTCCCTCTCCCAACAAATACACAGAATTTTATGCTATCCGTCTGTCACGTTATAGTTGATACTGTGGCTGTAAATACCCAATATGCTAATCAACATAGCTGTTGTGACCTACTTACCACATATTTCTGCCAGAGCTTCACATAACATGTCACGTTGAATCCACTCTGAGAAGTACAAGCCAAATCTACTTCAACCCATTTAATACAAAGATTCTGGGTAAGAAAAAATAAAAGGAGCACAGCAAAGCAAAAAAGCTAGGTCAAGTTCTCATGTTAATGCTGGGTTTCTGTGGCATAAAGGCATGTTTGTCACCATGTACTGCCATAAGCAATGACGTGATCGCTCATGAAAAGGCCTACAAATAGAGAGAAGAAATCCCCCATCCAATACGATTTCCATTGTCACAGGGAAACCTGTAAAGATTCCCCAATAAACGGTCGGTTGTCTTAATGCAGGTACTGATCTCTTTAAGCTAAACAATGCTTACAATAAAAGGTTTGTTTTTTTAATAATGGATGCATTTTTAACCTTTCATCTTCCTTGCAATTTTTGTTTGGTATTCAACCCTGTCTGAGGAAAGTCTTTCTGCCTGAATAAAATAAGAATACGTGGGAAGGAATGATGTGAAGATATATCCTTTAGCCTTTTCCTAGAGATTTTAATAATGTATCCGTAAGGTATTTTAATTTCTCTGGAGAAGTTTAGGTTTGCTTCTTTATTTTTAAATCTAATATATTTTGGTTTCATAATACATCATTAATACAGGAAAATGAAATGGCATAGAATGTATTCATAGAGATCATTTTACTGTTAATATTCAGTTTACACAGTAACATCAGTGCAGCTCTCTTACAGCATGAGGAAATGGAGCTAAAACAGATTATAACATCAAATATTACATCAGGTCATCTAACTGATGTTACCAGGACCCTCATGTTCCACAATTTTGAATCACTAACTAGGATACTACAGATGTTCAGGGCTGAATAATATTCTTCTACATGACACGTACTGCAAGAGCTTGAAAATCTCTATTTGTAGTAAAGATTTTCTAGTATATTTTTACTCGAAATGCCTTAAAGCCTGCTACCACAGCCAAATTCTATCTTACAGAGCTGTGGCCTCCCTTCCTGAGTTCCTGTGAGTCTCCCCTGCACATGCAATAAGAACAAATTAGAATGTACTCAGACAAAATTTTATAGAAGTGGAAATGCAGTTTTTAGGTAAAGATTGCAAAAGAATACCTGAAAATATTAATTGCAGTAAGATCTTATAGCTCATGATCCCATGAAAAAAAGTTCCTCTCTGAGTCGTTTCTTATTCTAGCCCTGATGGTTAAGATAGTCCTCAGTGTTGTGGGGTCAAACACCGTTTTCCACTGCAGATGTGATTTCTGCTGAAAAGACAGCTTCACTTAGGCAGCCAAAAGCAGAACTTGTTTCTCTGTCTCAACTTGAGTGCTTTAAACTACGCTGCAATAATCACAGATGCTGTGCTCTCGGCAGAATGAGAAAAGCTTGATACTGATTCACAAAATGGCTCCATTAGGTAAAGATGCCATAAGTCTTTATTACCACTGTTATCTTAAAAGAAAATTCACCGAAACCAACATGGAATTAAACTTATGAAAAGGCTGAGTAGGAAGCTATGAATTCTTATAAAAACTACTAAATCCTGAAGGCGGGTGAGCTTAATCCTAATCAACACCAAACCAAAGAATAGGAATAAAAGATCTAGAAGACCATAGTAATTCATTCCTGTGTTGACCGGAGCAGCAAAAATAATGGTCTACCATGTCAGCATCTGCTAGTGGGTTTAAATGCCCACAAGCATAGTTTATATTTGACATTTGTTCAAGATATCTGTTTTGAGGAAACAGTTTAATACGTCAGTTTTGTCCTCCTACCTTCCTCTAATTTCATCATACTTTTTTTGTTTTCGTTTTAAAGACGAAACTCTACACTATACATTTTCAAAAACTCTAGCTAATTTTACAGGTAAAGAATACTAATTTTTTTTTTTTTTCAGCAAGACCAGTTCTTTCACTCCAGTGGTCATTATCACAAGATGAATTCCCATAAATCCTAACAGAATTTTCTAGAATCTTCTGAACTATGGGGCACTTGCCTGTCTTGCCCTGTTTTCTGTAAACCACAGTAGAATGCCTTGTATATGGTCTGATGCAGAGGGGAAGATGCTTTGAAAGTGGAGCCAACATAAAATCATTTGTGAAACACTACCTTAGGATTCAGTTTCAGTCACCATTACAGGATCCCTAAAAATGAAATGAAGTCATTGTAAGAACAAAAAACCCTCCTTTGGGACTTTGAACCCTAACTAACGTTTTTTTTTAATTCACTGATTTAAACCAGGGAAAAATAATAAACTTTTTTTTTTCCTGAAAACACCAAAATTTCTCTTACAAACTCAAATGCCTTGCCTAAGAGAAAACATCAGAAGAAAAAGTATCCACATTCTACTGAAGACTTCTCACAATTCCTACCTTTTCTTTTTCTGTATCTCTGAATGCTTCTACAACGACAACACGATCCAAAGAAGCAAGCTTGGATACTTTAAATTCTGTTTTCTACTTATAGCCCAAATTATGTGTCAACATCTTCGAAGTGTTAGTCTTCCATCACAGGAAATTTTCAGAGAGAGAAAGAAATATAGTTTGGCCTGAACACATTGGAATACCTTGCACTGTTCTACATCAACTACTGCCTCCAGTTACACACTGGCTTTGTGCTAATCAAGTCATAACTACTTAAGGAGGTTATATTGTCATAGGTGGAGCAAATTTTAAAGTGATGGCACTAACAGGTGAACTTCCACGTGTGTAAATGGTGCAAGGTAGATTTACATTAAGAAAGGATACAAGAACCCAAGCAAAAGGTTATAGCACTTGCTTTGCAGAGTCCGGTAGCTGACTGAAAATTTTCTGACATACTTAAAGAAAAAGTTTTTGTATAAACTCAAGGAGGGAGGCAGTAAAGAACATGCTTATGGGATCTGTCACAAACGTTATATTTTGAGCACTGTACAATTATTACACCTAGTCATACCAAAGTTGATATGCAGGGTTCTTGAGTCTTTGTATGTGATGGACTACCATTACTTTCAGGGGAAAACAGCTCTAACGCTCTCTATATTGCTCAGAGTCTTACTAGAGATATTGTACAAAATAATATCACTGAGCCTCAGGATATGATTTTCCACATTTCTAGTGTGTCACCTAACTCCATTACTAAGAACGCACTCTGGCAATCTTCCTTTGAGGATGAGCAAATATTACAGGGAACACGCTACATGCCAGACAAACAGCCTTTGCTTAAAGTTCTGCCAAATGAATATGTTGCCTTTTATGGATCTGAAGTGGGTTTTGAATCCACAGTAACATATTGCAATCTCATGATGTGCCTATGATCCTGTTAATACAGCCAAAAAGACCTTGGGAAATAGGTAACCATGGACTGGAACAACATAGTAATTACCACTATGTTTTGTCAACACTAAAGTTACCAAGAGTGACTGAGATAGCCAACTTAGGAACTGTAGTGTCTTAAAATACTACATTGAAAGTTTACACTGTACTGTCGAAAATTCAGACCTTCAGTAGGAAGAATGAAGAGATTAATGAAAAAGATATCCATATAGTTTCTTCAGGTAATAAATTATAAACAAGAATGTTTATTTGCCTACAAAAAAATGCTATAGGGATACAAAAATTGAGTCTTTTTTGTTTAACTGAATTTGAATCTTCCAGTTGCATAGTTTTGTTTGCTTTGGTTTTTTTGAAAGTGAAAAAGGCAGGTAGATGGTCAAGAAAACCTTTATCCAAAGCTCTCTAAGTGATATAGTTTCAGTCACATCCCTAAGATAAACCCCTTATATAGCAGGTGTGAAAATCTTTGTAAGAGTTAGTGTAGCATCCTGAGGTTCATGAAAACAAGACATCCTGAGTACATCCCGTACAAAATTGATGCCTTATGTATGAAAACAAAACTGTGAACTTCATACTTGACAATCAAAAAATCAACTTTAATAAATTCTGATATGTATAAAGGCAAACCAGCAAAGTACCATTTTTAGAGCATCAGCTGAGTCATTCTTGGTGTAGAGAAAAAGAATATATTTGAAATGTTGGATTAGCATGGCCCTATTACAACCTTATTACCTGGGGTACTTTCAGTACAGACAATCTAGCCTAAGATACCGAAATCTTCTGTCCTAAATCTGTGGCAGCCTGTTTGGCAAACCCAGTCCAGAGCTGCAAAATCCTGGAAAATTGCAAAACATGGCAGGCAACTTCTGTAAAATTTAGATGTGACACTATACCTTGAGGCTGCAGTACATTATTAAACCAAACTGATTGGGTCCATTCTCTGGCTCCTAAACCAAACGGCATGGCATGGTGCGTATTTACCCAACCCAAGTCTTCCCCTCTCTCCCACCTCAATAATTTGTCATCTTCACAATTCCCCACACACTCTATTCCCTGGCCTAATGTTATCCCTGAACCTTGCCCAGATACTGTCTAGGAAACTATGGTTGTCATGGACTAAAACCATATCAGGGACCTTGCTCACAATAAAATTGTGTGTATGCCAAAGCACATGCCCTGACCACGCTTAGTTTATTACTATATATAAAGTTATAGCCCTCCAAGGCTTCAGGGTTTCCAAAGCCTTCAGTCTAGAAGTGCTGACTCAAGTCAGAGCTGTAGAGACTTGTATGCTTCTTGATTTGGATCACAAAATTTATTAACAGTAAAGTCAAAAGTATCCATTCAATCCGAGTGGCAGATCTGTCCCAAGACCTCAGACACTTGACACAGAACATCCTGGGATAAAAAGATGACCAATAACTACAGACTATAAGCTTGCCTGTGCTCCTCACCCCAAGGAGTTCTAAGAGCCCTGGTTTGGGTGATCTTGCTTCTCACCGCTCCCTGGCTCCCAGCAGTGGAAATAGGAACTGTGTTCACCACCTGTCAAACAGACTAGCTTTTTTTTTCCTGGGGGGCAGTGGGGTGGTGGTGGTGTGGAAAAAAAACACACTTCCTTGCATATTTTATGTTATCTCGTTTCTTAGGATGAACTACATTTGTTTCTCCTGATTGAAAATGAATGTGGGAATCTCTAATCATGAAAGATAAAACTTTTTCAAAAGGCTGATGTATGGCTGGAAGTTAGAGAGAATACAGTTATAATGCAGCATGGTAATATTAGCCAGATGGAGACAAAAAGAAATTTGAGTCTGTGTCTGGATGTGAAGAATAGCTGTATTTAAACCCAAAGTTCTTACAAAGAAAGGATGCACCTCTGTTTAGAGACAGATCCAATCTATTCGAAGTCTTTGTTTATAACAGTGTCTTTGGCTTGTGCTCAACATCACACATATATTTACATTTAATACACCAGTGAGTCACAATAGGACTTCTTAAATCACAGCACCATGATCCTCATCATTTTCAACTGAAAAACCACCCCACCACCACAAAATGACTGTTTCTAATAACGGATAGGATGCTAATTATTTAACTGCAGTAGTTATTTAACTACTTTTTTGTTAGCACATTCCTCCATTTAACTACTTGCACTCTCTCTGGTTCAAATTCTGTGCTCCTTAATTGAGACAAACTTTTATGAGCAGCAATATATCATTTGTGGGCAGTGGATTGGGCCATTTATTTTACCTGTGTTAGGAATGGTGATAGCTGTCTTCTGCTTTTCTTTGGTTTTAAATGCAAAAATCTCTGAAACTTTCTCTTCAGGTTGGTGTTACCTTAATCTTGGATATATCTGCAAAGACACCAGTGTTTTCCTGTCACTTGACTGCAAACAACCCCTTTTTTCATGGAAAATAAACATCACGGACCACAATGATTTGTCCTTGAATTATGCTGCAGACACGTATCTGAAAAGAATCAGAATTTGTAAAACCAAATATTGACTAAGGAATGGCTGTGACGAGGCAGTAGTGCTTTTAGGTACAGTGGATAATGTAGTAGGAAATGTGATTCAGAATAATTTGAAATGCCTTTCAGAAGCTACAGATAATTTGCACACCCTCATAATTACATCAGAACCCTCGTATAGATATATCATGTTTATATATACATATTTGTTTACGATATGTGTATCATGGAAAACACAAAACTTGTTTACTACTAGAAGTTTCGTCTTGTTCCAATCAACCTGTTTGTTATTTAAATTGTATTCTTTTCATTAAGTTATCCAGAAATGATCAGGTAGAAGTCTACTTTCAGGCTGGATAGTTTACTGGTGTCCTTCAAGGCGTTATCAACCATCTACAACCAGAATAAAGCACACTTACTGCAGTGAGTGAACAGTATTGACAGAATTCTAATACACTCAAGGGACCTCAGCAAAAACTCCATGAGATCATGTTACCATGCTTTGCTGTAATGATTAGATAAACTTTTGTAAATAGTGAATAAGAAAAATATTACTGAATTAATATTGTCAGGGAATGTTTATTTTAATTTTTTTTCCTTGCAATCAACCAGAAGACATTTAGCAAGTTTACATTCCACATACCACAGTAGTCATTACCAATTTGTTTGGGTTTTTTTTCCAAAAGTTGTCTGCATACAGCTTTCACTGAAGTAGTTAAAATAAAGCTGGGTTAACAGAAGAACTGTCACTATATGTTTCCTGTGATTACATCCACTTCTGTCAAAATGTATTCCTTCCCACTGTTTCTGACTTGGTATTAGTCTGGGTGGACCACTGAGCTGATGAAATAAGTTATACCTAGCTTTCATTTAGCTGTGCAAGAGATGTAAACCTCAGAAACACTTCTTGCCTTTCTAATGGTAAATATCTCAATAGCTTTGTGGAAGGCTGGGAGACTTTCCCTAGGACAAAGGAGCTGTGCTGCTGACTCCTAATTTGACCAAAAGTTTTATAGAATTTGGTCCTCGTTGCTACTGTCTGAAGATAATACACTATCATCAATAATGATAGAATTTTTCTAAAGGCAAGTTTCTAGACATAGAACATTACTAAAACCAGAATGAATTAATACACATTAAAACCTCAGACATCAGACATGAGATACTTGAAGTTGCTTCCAAAGCAACAATATAAGGGAGAAAGCAATGGGAACTAGGCTAAATAAACCCTCAATCTGAAAGTGAATACTGCAGTTATAAGCACAGTAACAATTAAAGCAACTAATATTGTAGGGTACCACTTCAAAAGTACTGGATAGGTATCCTTGGTTAGCAGTGAAAATAAAGAAGAAATCAGACATGAGATACATGCAGAAGTTTGCAGTCAATTTAAGAACAATACTGTTAAAGGATGAATAACTTCTAAGCGATCGCATTACAGTGCAATGCATTATCATGAAACTAAAGCTAAGCAACAGATGTCTGTGAAGAAAAAGACTAGAGAACATAAAAGTATCATGAAGTTCATCTAAAGAATTTTAGGAAGATTTTAAAATACATTTTCCTGTATGAGTAGAGGAACAGTACTCATCTTTAGAACCATCAGCCTTTTCTGTGTGTTTCACAGTATCAAACATCTTCAACAGTCTTTGTTGTATGAAGAATTCTGTACAAGTAATGATTTTTTCAAATACATTTACTATTTTAAGGACTTCCTTTTACAAGTTTCTTTCATTTCAAAAGTTTATCAAAGGTAGCTCTGGTCAAACTGAAATGCTGCTCATGTTGGGTATGTGTACCTGAGTCACACGATACTGTTTATACTCCTGAGCAGGTGATTCCTTAATAACTGTTCAAAATCATACTTCTGCATTTAGAAATTACTTTTTGTAAACAGGAGTGTTTAAAATTGTGCTTGTGCTGGTACTTATGCTTGAAATAATATTGCTTTTTCTTCGTAACGCTCCAGGGAATAAGCCGAACTGTGACTTACACATCATAAGCATGTTCAGATTTTGGGCGTGACAATTGAGACCATCTTTAAATGAAGTGACATTTCAAGAAAACAGATCAGAGAAATAGATTTAAGCATGACATTTCAAGTATTTATGAATGAAATCCAGAAAAAGAAGAAAGAACATACATTTCTACTTTAATTACTAATTTGGTCTGATATGCACTTATGTAGTTTATGTAGCAGTAGGGTTTTGTAGCTCCCATGATGGAAGGAATAAACTTGTAGAAGAAAATGTAGAAACTAAATTATATATTACTTTTATCATCACAAATATAAGGTTCTGATAGAGGAAAAAAAGCCAGGTATATAACATTTTCTAAAAATCCGTCAAAGCAACACAGTTTCTCTGCATGCTAAAATGCCTTGCACAGGCATAGTGGCATAGATAGGCACAAGACACAAAACAAAATTATGAACACTGTCAATCCTCTTAATTGAGATCTTAATCTAGTGACTGCCTGGAGTAAGGAAATATTTTCCCTCTTTCTTCCCTTTATAGAGGTTTTAGAATTTATCCAAAGCTATCTGAATTATCTTCGATCCTTGCACGTTTAAGTTAAACACAAAATTAACAAGTTGAAGCATTTTCTTTTTTCATGGATTAAGGAACACAAAGATTTCAATTATTATTTAATATATATATTTATGTATTATTTGTATTTTATATGGCTAATGAAATATATAGTAATATAATAATATGCAATACTATTCATATTTCAAAAAGTATTATTTCTATCCATAGAGATAAAAAAAAGTTAAATGGAAGTAGTGCCTAAAAATCAGAACCTCAAAAACAGATATAGTATTATTTTAGCAGTTTCAGATAAAACTAGCTTCATTCACCAAAAGCTCACTATGCAACTTCCCCAGCTCTACCAATGTACTGACTGTTTACATTTTTCTACTCAGTGCTAGCTGGGTTCTCTCTCGCAAAACTTTAAATAGAGAATTGATGATGTAGCTGGTCTTTTCCATCTCTGAGTACTATGATACTAACCATATGTCCACTCTTCTGTAGTTAAAGACAGACATTCAACTGATGACAAAATGAAAAATGCAAGTGAAACATGATATAATTCACAGATGAAAGAAATGTTGTTAATGTTTTGTTTATTCTGCTGTAGCATCAATTATATACCGGTAAATTTCAATATTCCATGTTTTTTTTAACCTGCACACATTTCACATGTATAAAGGATGTGAATACCCATGCCCTGAATTTGGGCATGGATCATTTCGAACTGTTGGCAAGTAAATGTGTTTTGGGAACAGAAATTCTATGTGGTAAAGACTGCAGTTTTCCAAGTGGAGCTAGCTACTTATCGAACATCAAGTTGTAAATCTATCTCTCTACACAGAAGACCTATGTTTCTATAGATAAATTAATGGCTTTCTCACCATTTAAAATATTCTATGAAGACAGAGCCCTAAAGTAGGCTGCCAACCGAAAAAAGAAAATACCAAAACAATTAAAAATACAATAATCAGCTACCACAACAAAACAGAATATGAGTTGCACAAGCTGAGAATAGATGAAAATTGGTTTTTATAGTGCCTTTAAAATGCATCATGAAAGGCCAGCATGTTAATGGCTTGGATCTATTCCACAGAATAAAGTGTTTTCCTAGTAGCAAATCGGTGACACAATTAGTAGCAGATCTTACAAAAATCAGTAGCTGCAGACGGAATTTTTACTTATACTGATGAAATAATGGATTAAAAAAAAAAATTATTGTTCATTTCCATGTACCATTTCTTTAAATAGACAACATCCACTAAATACAAAAATCTTCCTAAAATTTTGAAGGAGATTTTGTTTTTTGGGAAGGAGGCTAGACACAATGCAGTTCCCTGGCACCTGTCAGTCAAAGGGCCAACACCTCTATTTTAGAGACCCTTTAACTTTTTCACTGTCCAGTTATAACAAGGAACTGGAGCTGTCACTATCTGTGAAGTGATTTCTAACAAATAACTGAAGCACTTCTGTGTTCTTTGGTTGTGACAATTGTTATCTTTAGCAGTAAGGGAAGGAAGAGAAGGTGTTGCAGTTCTTTTGTTTAGAGACAGGTTCAGTTTAAACAGTGAAGTAGTAGTTGTATATGGATGATGCAGGTCTAAAAAAAGTAAGGTCTCATTAACCAGATAATTTTAATTAGCATATTTTGGTGCTAAGAGCAGAAATTTATGGACAATCACATTTTTTTTGTAGAATGTGGGGGTCATTCAAAGTACGAGTGTGTATGTGTGCACACAACTGAAGCAAACTGCACTTCTTCAAGTTTTCCCCAGACTGGCCCAGGATTGCAGCACAGCCTTAAGCAATTGAAAAATGTGTGGTTTGTTAGTCAAGATTAACAGACTTTTTTGAGATATTTACACCACAGTACTGTGACACCTGATGTTGAACTTCACTCCTTCAGGGATAGTAAGAAACAGGAAGAACAACAGTTATTGTTGGTTTATTTGTTGTTTTCCTTTCCTTATTTTTTTAAAGGAACTCTTTTTCTGCACTTACTGACATCATCCTCTGTGTTTCAGGGAAGAAAATTACCTTCCACATATTAGCACGGCTGCAAAAAATTCCTGATGATGAATTGATGCCTGCTTTACTTTTGTCCTTCAAGAAATAACTTTTTGCAGGAAGGAACAGTAGGTTTTCTAATGATGATATTTTTCTGACTCTTTGATTCAGACAAAGAAATTTAAACCATTACCAGCTTCTGAAATAAATGAAGAAGAGAAATCCAAGAAGTCTCCTTGAGATCAAACAATAACTGTTTTTCCTCACTGTACCTCGTCTGTTCATCTTTGAAAGCAAATCATCCAGGGGAACATTATCCAGCTTAATGACAAAGTGGAGGAGTGGGTCGAGACACTCCTCTGGAATTTCAACACACCTGACTAGGTATGAAGGTGTATTACATGCATGCAATTGTAGCTTAAGGGGAAAAAAGTCTGTTGCTTCTAGGAAGAGACAAATTCAATAAGAGCTACTATTTTGCTTTGGGACAACATCTTCCATTGATTTAATGCCTTCCTGTACTTACTTGCATCATATGAGGTAGTTGTGGTTTTCATTTTACATTCAAGTCTATAGCATGATGAATAGCTATTGTCAGCTTTATTTCACCCTGACCAGTGGATGCAGCAGTGGGGGTAGGCTAGGGTCAAGGACATGGCCTCAAAAAATCTTCTACAATTTTTCTATCCCTATGCCTACCCCCCTTCATTAGGCCTTCATTTCTTTCTCTTTTTTTTTCTTCTTTCACTTTTAGTGCCCCTTGTATCTTATTGCTTTGTGAGGCTGGATGAAATCTAAGTAGAATTGACAGATCACTTGATATGTCATTCTTTTTTGTTTGTTGCACTTTTATGATGTTTCCAGCACCCTCTTTCAAAATTGTCCCAACTCTGAAGTATATGTTTCTAATTTGTACTACAGAAAAATCCTACCTATTTTATTCATTCAGGTATTTCCCTCTGGTTCAATGGATTATTTACAGCATATTAGAATTCAGCAATTCAAACACTGGCTCTGTGTGACTTCCTATGCAGTGTTATTACTTTATTAAAATACTTGTAAAACCTGGCTTATTGATAATATTTGAATGAGGCTAATTTTGTCTGAAAGTTTTTGGCCAAGAAAGTTACAGCTCTTCCCAGAATAAAAGTAGGGATAAATTCACAACATACAGGTATTGACAGTTTTCAATGAGAAACCGGGCACAAAAGCAGAAATATTACATAAAGCATGGAGAGGTAGTGACAGGAAGGGGAGAGGATATTTGTTAAGGAAAATGACTGGTTAGCAGAGATAAATACTGGCAATTTGAGACTGAAAACTCAGAAGCGTAATGCTTGGACTTGTTTGGTTAGAGGGCCAAGAGGAAATGACTAAGTGATGATGAGCAGGCTGGATGGGTAAGACAACGGTGCAAAGTGCAGGAGCGTGTGAAAGCCTAAGCCCCATGAAGAGCACTTCTCTCCAGGACCAGAAAGGAAGACAGCCTGGGCACCCACAAAGGCAATTTAATTCTGGTATCCTTTAAGTGTTGAGCACCTCGAGTTTGCAAACTGCGTGTTCCATTAACAAAGAATTTATTAGGGCTAGGCTGTACATTACTGTTGCTTCATATCGCATCTGCTGATCTAGTCTGGCGAGTCACGAACACTCACAGTAAGGTATTACGGGATGGATCAAAGCTAGTTCCAAGCCAATATATCAAATACAGTGAGAAGTGAAATGAGAAAATTTGCTTTTATTTTTGAGGAAAAAGCAAATACACTCACCCAACTAACCTACAGAAGTCACCAAAATCATTATTCCCTTCATTCCACTGAGCAAAGGATTACAGCATGATAGTGCTATGTCCTTAGAAGCATAAATAACATGTGACTTTCTTAATTTAATGTAAATTGCTACATACATAGATCATTATTAAATGTATCTCAGAAAGATATATTTAAAATTCATACAATAATTCATTATTCAGAAGTTTGTTTTCATAGTCCTTGTGGTTTGGAATTGTACCTTCTTTTCTCCTCAGTATTTGTTTTCCTCTACCTGACAAAACAGATCTTTCCATCTTGCCCAAGCCCCCTCCAGTCACCACAGCTGTTCTTGCCTCTTCAAAAAAAAGGTAATGTGGTACTGACTTGTTAGCAGGTATGCGAACTGACTTGGTCATAATAACACTGTATGTGCACTTTTCCTTTTATTATAGGAAAGGGTGTGATTCATGGAGACCTTTGCAGCTAAGGCCTATGATTTCTCACTATTTTTCAATCCATGAACTATGGTCTTGACCATGTTGCTACAACAATTTTCATTTGCAGCAAATCAAAATTAGACTAAACTTCATAATTAATTTCACTTTGCAATATTCTATTTGCATTTATATCTATGTTTTGGGGGTTTTATTTAAACGAATGAGGGGTTTAGACTAAATAATGACACCAAATCATCTGAGAGAACATAATGAGACAGGCTACATTTGAAAAATCTTGGGGTTCGACTGCTTGTCAAAATTATGTCATGTTATTTATTGCACAGCAAACACAAATAATAAAATGCATAAAAATGGTACAACATCAAAATAAGAACTTTTGGAGGTGGAAGAAATTCATGTAATTTGTGTAATTCGTAGAATCACAGAATGGTATGGGTTACAAGGGATCCTTAACGATCGTCTGGTTCCAACTCTCCTGCTGTGGGCTGGGACACCTTCCACTAGATCAGATTCATCAAAGCCTCAACCAACCTGACTGTGAACATTTCCAGGGAAAAGGTATCTGCAGATTCTCTGGGCAGCCTGTTCCAGTGTCTCACACCCTCATAATAAAGAATTTCTTTCTTATGTCTAACCTTAGTCTGCCCTCTTTCAGTTTAGAAGTGTTGCACCTTGTCCTGTCCCTACAGATCCTGGTAAAACATCCGTCTCTGTTTTCCTTATTAGGTCCCTCTAAAGTACTGAAAGACCAGAATAACATCTCCCCACAGCCTTCTTTTCTCTGGGCTGAACATAGAATCACAGAATCTTTTAGTCTGGAAAAGACCTTTAAGATCATCAAGTCCAACCCTAAATGTAACGCTGCCAAGTCCAGCACTAAACCGTGTCCCTAAGTGCCACATATACATGTCTTTTAAATCGCATCAAGTGTCTCAGCCTACCTTCATAGGAGAGGTGCTCCAGCCCTGTGATCATTCCTGTGGCCCTCCTCTGAACCCCTTCCAACAGGTCCATGTCTTTTCTGTACAGAGGGCTTCAGGGCTGGATGCAGTACTCCAGGTGTGGTCTCACCAGAGCAGAGTAGAAGGGGAGCATCACCTTCCTCAACCTGCTGGCCATGCTCCTTTTTATGCACGCCGGGGTACAATTGGCTTTTTGGGCTGCAAGCACATGTTGCTGGCTCGTATCTAATTTTTCATCCACCAGTATCCCCAGGTCATTCACCACATGACTGGTCCCGATCCACTCACCTATACTGATAGTGGTGACTTCCCTGAGCCATATGCAGTAACCTGCACTTGGCCTTGTTGAACTTCATGAGGTTCACTTTGGCCCACTTCTCAAACCTGTCCAGGTACCTCTATATGGCACCACTTCTCTCAAGTGCATCAGTTAGATGAGCAGTGTTGCCCCATGGTGCAAAACAGGGGCTCTTCAAGGTCAGACCCATTGAACTCATCAGAGACAGACCTAAAACAGACTCAGTTTAAAGAGCACACTAGCCACTGTAAGAGGTGGGATTTAAGGATGTATATAAACAATCATAATAAACAATAACTTGGATGCACACTGAACAAATTTTATTTTTACATGCACATGTAGTTGTGCCTATGTACTAACCAGTAAGCACCCCTCTCAGGCTCCAACAGCCTATGTAAAAGTGCTGATACTTAAAACAGAAGCAAAAAGATTCCTGGGAAATAAAAGGAAGATAATTGGCTAAACGTATCCCTGAGGCTTGCACAATAAGCACTATTATTTTATTGCAGAAGTAAAATACCAGACCTTGTTCATTTGAGCTACCTGATGAACTAGCTGCAGTTCTAGCTAGATTAGAGAGATAATAGAGAGCAAATAATCACTACCTATACATACATATACCTATACCTATAAAAATTAATGGGTTCGATGCAGATTCTCTCCTGCAGCCAATTGCTAGGGAGAGGGAAACTGTTGAGCAGATAGTCACACTTTCTAATTCTGATTTGTTGCAGCTTTGGCCCAGGCAAGAGCAAAAACAGGCAAGGAGCTGCTTTAATTTATGCCACTGTCAGAGTCTCTCACGGTCTCTGTACCACTGTGGTTCTCCTCTGCCACAACCTTTCATGCTCTGACTAGGGATTTCCCATGCAAAAATATATATACGTGCAACGCACAGATGGTTTGCATATGCGCAGTAGGCTTAACATATCTGATTTACAGTGTATGCACAGACCATCTGTGCAGCACATGTGCAGCAGGTCTGATGCGTACTGGACACATTGGACTTACTGTGCATGTGCTACACAGTTAATCTGCACACACACAGTAGCCACAGCTCTGACTGAGTTGCCAGACATCCAGATGGCCAGAGTCCTTAAATCCCTTCCAGAGAAATCTGAAGATGGAATGAGGACGTTTGTTTTTGGTTTTTTTTTTCTGGTGTGTATCATACCTTATCCTTTAGTCTCAAATGCAGGAGCATATTAAAGTGGATACACCACCTCTGGTTTTACTCTAACAAAGAAATTCCCATACACCAACAGCAATTCCCTTCTGGTCATGTATGTCAAAAACTGCCTATGGAAAATAAAGTAGAGCTGTAATAAAGATTTTTCTCCATAAACTTTTGCAGAACAAGCAAATAATAACAAGTGAACTACACAGGCTTCTCTTAGCGAGAATTGGCAGTCACTTCACATTTTCTGACTATAAACAGCCTTTCAATCTGGAAATTTTTAAATTATTCAGGTTAATGCTCAGACAACTCAGCAACGCAGATCGATCGCATGTCACCATCTCAGGAGGAGACTTAGTCATCTCAGGCCAATTTTTGCCATTTGGCTGACTGGGATTCAGTGTCCCAGAGAGCACTTGCTGCTTTGTTTCCCATCATTCAGACTATGAGCTAATAACACCATCCCTAATGTTTTTGGTGAATTTCTCTCCAATAACTGTCCTATAAAACTAAGATGCAAACTTAAACAACAGACCAACCAGTGTTTTCGATAATGTTAAATGTAAATTGCAAAGCACGCTATCAGTTACAGCATGTGGAGAATTTATCTAAATGCTACTTAATTGATAGCTTTGCACTGGTATAGGGATATATGGAAAAGCAGGAGAAAAACCTGGATGCTGAAGATTCAAGTGAATGACATCAAGAACACAAAAACCGCCTAAGCCTCATCAACTGATGTTGGGATTTCTAACGTAATGCAACAAAAGCCAAGATTTTCCAGCTGCATTGTTGATGTATTAACTCTTGCCAGCCTCCTCAGGAGCTGTCTGCCTTACCCACTAGAAGAGAGTAAGCTGACACAGTTTTTATCACTGTATACAATTTTGCAAGCGTATTGAAGATTGGAAGTGCTATGAAAACTGCTGCTTATAATGTACTTGAGTACTTGACCAGTGGGTGAAAATGTTATCCATGTGTGCCTTTGAAATCTGAGTACCTTTCAGTCTACAACAGAGCATGTCTTAAAAGGCTCTTGTCTCTTCTAAACCGGTTTGCCACTCCATTTTTTTACCTCACCCACACGATCTCCATTCAGATCATAATTTATATATTTCAGAATATATTTCTTAATTAGCACTATATCAAAGCAACTTCTCATCATAAACAAGCTCTGTTAATAATAAAAACCTATATCGTAGCTAAAGGCTGAAATGCCACTCTTATGTTATCCTACAGTAAAGAAAGGAAAATCTGTAGGTGGAAAAAAACATTCTCTGTTTTCTTAAATGCTTTCATTACTGTGTCTAATCACTTACAAACACTTAAAAAAAATATAAGTTTACTCAGAGTTCTTGCTCAAAAATAGAAGGTAATGAATGAAACCTGGAGGTTTATTCACATAATCTGTGAACAGCAACAGGCAATGACTTGCATAACAGGAAAATTTACTAGTACTAAAACTGGCAGTGGGCATAACATACTTGGCACATTTTTAATATCCTTAGCATATTTTCTTTCAAACTTGTTAAAAGGATATGCTGTAATTGATCTGCTTTTAGTGACAGTATTGCAGAATATTGCCAGAAGTTGTAGCATGTATCAACACAAAAGGACAGCAGAATTAAAAGATTCCTATTAAAATTGATTAGCCCCTTCAGTAGTAATTACTATATATGATATATTATTCCCAAATAACTTGATACCTCTACATTTTCACTGCATACTATAACATCTTTACGTATTGCATCTTAGTAAACCACACTGTTCAGCGCATTAAAACAAAAATTGATTTAATAGATTGTGTCTATATTTTCTAGAGAGAATTTGGGTGTGTGGAGGATCCTTGTTGTACCCAGAGCTCCTAGCAGAATGCTTGCTGGTTCAGTCAAATCTCAAATTGGATGCCACAGTAGACACTTTTTAAAAAAATAAAAGGGGGGGGAAAAAAGCATTAAAAATATCAGCAGTAAGTCTGATCTAGTTTCAATTTTTGTTTTTAGAAAAAAAAAAAATTTGAAGGCTTTCATATTTGTGCATTCATACATGACTTTAAAAATCGAAAGTCAATTCCCTTCTCATGAACCACTCTCCTAGGAACACCATAACGAATGGAACAGTGTATATTTTAAAGTGTCACTCCTGCTTTCCATAGATAATTTATGTATATTATTGAATATTCACTAGTGCAGAGAACTCTGCAAGACTGGAACTCAGATGAGCAACATAACCACCTGGCTATATAAGAATCAAGTTACTTGCTTAGAGTCTTTGAACTTGTTTAAATATTTTATAGATTCCCAGTGACAGAGTAGTCATCTCAGAATACTGGTTAGCTCACACATACGAAAGATATAAATCTTGATTTCCATTCCATTCTGAATCAGTTTAATCAAGTTTAATTAAGTGAAAGTAGGAAGGAGAAGTACACAACGTGATTCTGTTCTTTTGGTTCAGAAAGGACAGACGAGTCTTATTAGACCCTGCTGTAGCCCTCCCTGGACCAGGATGAAACACCGTGATCAGGTTTTAATTCACCTGCCAGGGTGTACCCAGGTATGTGAGTGAACATGGCAGCTGTACCCTCACCTTTTCCTTTCCAGATTCCAGGTGCAAGAAAACACCAGTTAGACCATGCTGGTCTCAACTGAATGAAAAACAACAAATCCGTACAGTGAAAAGTATTTGTTTTAAAGTTTTCCATACTTGTGTGCTCATTGATCATCATGAGCATGGCATGGAGATGAACGTATCTGCATAGAAAAAAAATGGAGAAAGGCAACTGGTTTTAAGGAACATGATCACAGTTGCATTTTATTTCAGTAACAGAAATCACACAATCGTTCATTTTAAAACACTCAATATGTAGCTGAACAAATGTTTATTAACAGCAATTTGTTGAGAAAAAAAGCATTAACGTGAGGCAGGTAGGTCACCTAGGGAATATGTTTCTCTTCTGACAAGCTGTTGAGATTACTCAGAATTTCTCCCTGTCTTTTTTTTTTTTTTTTTCCATGAGAAGAAAATTTTAAAAGGAAATAAAATTATTTCATATTTTATT
>VWYH01011296.1:861835-914522 GCA_013399365.1 Pampusana beccarii | reverse complement strand
AAAAATAAAACAGAAAAAATGAAGAAAAATAGAGAATATTTTACATTTATGAAAAGATATAAAAATTACTCAGAATTGCTCCCTGTCTTTTTTTTTTTTTTTCCCCAGGAGAAGAAAATTTTAAAAGGAAATCAAATTATGGCATAATGTATTTTTCTAAAGAAAGCTCATTTTTTGGTTGTTTTTCCAAAAATCTGTGCTACCAGTGGTCCCTAACTGCTCATTGCCTAGGAGAATCATTTTCTGTTCTGTTGAAGCAGAAATCACCATTCCACATATTTTCTTCATCATATACAGTAATCTTCTTAGCAGAAGCAATACCATTTTGCATGAGTAAGAGAAAATGTCTTTATCTCACTCAGCTTCCAGCATAGGTGATGGGCAGAATCCACATTTGAAATTGGGGTAATAGTTTCATTTGGCTGTTTACCTGATACTAATGAACTTCCAGTGCCTGTTTGCTTCCTATAAACTGGCAGTGTAGCAGACAAATGGATAAGCAAAAGCAAAATTTTAATGGAAAGTCAGTTTACGGTAGCACCTCAATTGCTGACAGATTCAATCTTTTATATGCTATTGCCAACTATAGTGTTCCTTTCACTGCTTATCCACTGCATAAGCACTCAAGGGAGGATATAAGAACTAATATAGAACAGCGTAATAGATTTGGTATTCAAGGCTTTGGAAAAATTATTCCTGTTTGGCAGTCAGCAAGAAGAGAGATAATGGAAAAATGAGAGGGAGCCTAACAGATATCAAGATTCTGTTATGAGGAAGAATGTTAAGCGTTTTCACTGACATTGATCCAACTAATGTATGTGGTTTCAAAAGTGTAAATGGAGTTAGAGATTCTGAAGTTGTCTCTGTAAGCCCTTCAAAATTAAAGAACTCTAGCAGAAATCTGAGGATTCATACAAAGAAAGCTTGCAGGACCAAATATTAGGACAGATGTATTTTGTCAAGTGAATGAAAAATAAAAGAGACATAAAATGCAAGTCACTAATTACAATTTTTCCCTAGAGTATGCAATATAACTATACGTTCATAGGAGAAGTTGGTTTTATTTACGGTTCTACTGATTCAATAAATCCCATGTAATAATTAAATCCAAAACAAACCTGTAAAACAGAAAAGGAACCTGAAATCCCACAAACACCGAAATCTATGAAATCACATCAATTATGGTTTATACAAGCAGGAACTGGCTTGTACGGGTCTGATCCACCAAAGGAGATCATGGGATATACGGAATAGATATGAAAAACAGGACTGTGTTTCACCCTGTACAGGTGGGTAGCCTAGAGAAAGGTATAATTTTGGCCCTTTGTTCTCTCTCCTTCATTGGGCTTAATGGAGTTGCTCAGTAGGGAAAGCGATGTAAGCCAAGTGCAGCTTTGCTCCAGTTTTCCCCAGAGCAAGGGGATAATCCAAGGACAAATCAGGAGTCTCACTGTGCAGCATCTTCCTCAGCGCATCTAGCGAAGTCAGTTTATACCAAAGCAACCGTTACATTAATTTTACATAAGTTAACATTTCCACTTAAATTCTTCAGCTATCTTGGTGGAAAAAAATAGTTTTTAATTGGCACAGGATCAAGCGTTTGATAGGTAATTATTTTTCTTTTAATAATCACAAATTTATCAATTAAAATTTCAAAATATCTAAAGTAGAAAATTAATAACACCTTATAGAGTACAAGGTTATAAAATATTATATAAATTTTAAAATTAATTCACAAGACTAGTGTTGTTTCCGATTTTTGGAATTTTTATAGGGTTCTTGTCTTGGCTGGATTTCAAGAATCTGTCTATTGGTTGCATTCCTGGGCCTATCAGCCTTACAAATTGGAGTTAATAAAAGTCAATCAGTGATTGTTTAACTTGTCTACTACCGCCTAAAGCAGAATTACAAAAGCTTAATGTGTGTTCAAAACTCCATCAGGAGTTTCTGTCATCTAAGAACTCTAGGTTTATCACCTCACGGAAACTCCAAGAAATAAATATCCCATAGCATCTTGAAGAAACTTGCAATTACTCTGCATTCATGTTGACAAAATAAGTAATCACACATGAGGAACAGCAATGTTTTTAGTTTCTGCCCTGAGAATGATTCAGTTAGAAATAAGAACTAATTGGTCAAAAGACCACGAATCTGAAGCATTTGACAAAGAGAAAATAACAAATCAAATTAATTAGAAAATAGTAGGATTTCCAAGTGAGAAGGTTTATAAGCAATATAGGGTTAAATTCTCATGTGTGTTAACCAGGTTTACTGCAGTTGCAATTAGTGGTTCAATACTAAACTTTCTCTCATCTTCTGAATATCCTGACTGTATTACAATTAATAACTACACAGTTCTGACTTCAAACTTTCATTAGTGTTCGTTCTCCTGCATACTCAGCTATGAAATATTTCTTTTCATGAAGACAGCTTTCAAATGTACTAAAGTCATTTATTAATGCAAATTATTTTTCTTTCATGAAATCACATCCAAGTTTTGCAGAAGCTGGAGGAAGCATTTTAAAATGTTAAGTGTGAGGAGAAACACCTTAAGTAATCACTATAGATATCAATCTGCAACCAGCTTTCACTAATTTTGAAGTGAATTTGTAGTGTTATTCTTAAAATAAATCAGTAGCGTATCTTCTTAATCTGTTGCTCTAATCCATAACTTCGACCTGAGAATTAGTAAAATGTTTTACTTATACAATAGGAACTGAAGTTAGCATAAATATTGATTTATTTTTAGTTGAGTCAGAAATTTTAGTTCAACTGTTTTAGTAATAATATTTTAATATGCTAGCATTTCTACTTATGAATCTATATTCTAGAATACTAAGGCCATAAAAATTTGGAAGAAGTTCTGTATCTAGGTTCCACAATCAGAAACTTAATTCTATACAGAGTTTAACTCAAAGTCTAACAAAACTAGATGCTTACCTTTTCAGTAACCTTAGCAGCACAAGTGT
Organism: Pampusana beccarii; assembly: GCA_013399365.1. Lineage (NCBI taxonomy): Eukaryota > Metazoa > Chordata > Aves > Columbiformes > Columbidae > Pampusana > Pampusana beccarii. The sequence continues at coordinate 911,553 of VWYH01011296.1, read as the reverse complement.
GTGAGATTGGGCAAGAACATAACATTCTCCCTAATTTATTCACTGTCTGCCTTCACGTATCAAACAGATTTTGCAATATGAGGGGACTATTTGTCACACGTTGGTGATGTGGCATCATTGCAAAATAGTTGAGAAATGTGGTAGTGGACTCGGCCATGCAGGTATAGCCTTGGCCAGCCCAACCCTGCAACACTATCACTAGGGGAATAGTTAGGCGCATTTTACAGCACAACCTGAGTTCAAATTCTTAAACCACATCACATACTGCTTTTATTTTTCAAAGTTCATGGTGGATCATGGACTTGAGTCTAAAGAATATAGACATGAGAAGAGCTCAAGTTTGAGAAGAAGAAAGGATCTGAGCTTAAATTACAGTAGAGAAGTACTGAGGGAGTCAATACTTCAATTAGTCTAGGTTACGCCATTTCTTCTGTGAAAAATGAGACTCCAATCTTTGAAAAATAAGACTTAAATACCCAAAATGCTGTGAAATTCTGCAAAACCAAGAGTCAAATTTGGTTCTTACTTTCTCACAATCATTTTCCCATTGATAGGCATAGCTAGTTCCATATCTGATGTGGACTTATGTATTCATATATATTTTTTAATTTCAGTATGCATAGTTCTATGCAAAAGAAGATTAGAATATGAAACAATACCAACACACTGTATTATTCAGATTTATTTTGTTCAAGATATTTGGTTTGTTTTAAGAGCAGGATTTTTCTATAAAAATCCTTACAGTAAGCATCTCAATAAGTAAAGCTCATGAAAGGCTATCAGTAAATTGCCATATACCTGGATGAAAACATTTTCATTGGCTCTGGCACAAACTTAACTCTTCTGAAGGCTTTAGAGTCAATTCAGCTACCTTTTCTCTTTCCTTTTGGTAATTCCTCAGGAATTTTGAGACAGGATCACCCAAATAGGTGCTGATGGTTCATTTTCCCCTGTGGCTTTCAAAGGAAACTGTTGAAATAAAGAATGGAAAAAACCCAAAGTTCTTAGGCCACATGCAGTCGTCTTGTTTTACATAGCTACCAGACTTTTACCATTAGAAAATGTGGTACATTTCTTTTAAAGCATTCTTTGCACGGCAGTTGTGTGAAACAATGATCTGTTGAATTTAATTCACAGATCAAAGAGGGAGGAAATTAACCAACACAGTAAATTGATTATTTCATGGGTGACATAACCAAGGCAATGATTTATCTTAATAAAGAGCAACATCCCTCTAGTCCTTAACTGAATTCCAGCCAATGCAATAATACTCAGTTGTTAATGACTTTGATGTTGATGTGGAAAAGTGAATGACTGTATAATCACTGAAATGGGACCTCATCACAGTTGGAAATGTTTAAGCCAAATCATTTTGGACTGTGAAAAGAGCCCTGAGTGGTATAGATTGGCTGGGTCCCAGATTTTCAGCCTTAACTAAACAGGGCCTGAAAACTTTATCATACTGCTATGCCTTGGGCTGGTCTGTAACTCTGACAGCCCCAGAGAATTGGAGTTTAATGTATATGTCTGTGGACTCACTGTGGAAAAAAAATTTCAGGGCTTACAGCACCAATAATAAATACCTGTCTATCAACATCCAGCTAAAAAAGTAATTAGTTAAATCCATCTTTAGGAGAGGAAACAGAAGAAAGGAAACAGAAGTCAAATAGGAAAAATTGTACTGAAAGCTTATTTTTATATCCCACATTACTAAATATGGCTTAAGAGGCTGAAATATAGCATTAGTCATTCACGGCAGCCTCCACCTCCCCCTTTACCCTTCCCTATCAACTCTTGCAATAACAAACCAGGCTAAAATTAGAGGTGCTTTATAGTATGTTAATTTGATTATCATTGTTTAAGCACTGATTGAAGAGTTCACATCAAAAGGAAGGATCCCCTCTACATCAAGTACAGCTTCCTTGATGCTGATGTTCAGCTCTCAGAGCAGAGAAGGAAGCCAAGTCACTTTTTTTCCGCTCAGGTTTCCTTCAAAACCACTTGATTTCCAGTGGAGGATTCCTAGCACTGACATTGCTCCATCCACATCTTGTAACTTCCCTTTGTTTTTGAAAGGACAGGAAGAATACTTAGCATCCTCCCAACTGTTCTTTGCTCCATGCACGCTATGACAAATCAAGAGGAGATGAGGTAGGAAGAAGGTAATGGCACAAAGTTTGCAGCTCTGGCTTTTCTAACCTAAGCAGAGAGGCAGCTGCAGGTACGGTTGGAGGAATTCCAAGCACTTTCCCTGTTTGGGTACCACACAGCCCCCAGGCACCAGAAACACGATACTCCAATGCTGATCATTAAANAAAAAAAAAAAAAAAAAAAGCTACGAATTGTTAAACTCCGCATCCAGCCCTGCAGCTGGGGGTGACTCAGAGTGCAGAGTTGGAAAAATGCCCACATGGCAAGATTAGAAACTCATTTGTGTAGTTTATGTGGCCTTGCCAGGAGCCTCCGTTTTTTCCAAACCTCCTTCAGTTTATTAACTTTAAAAGCCCTCCCTTCCTGTTGGGGATCTGGCATGGCTGCAGTAAGGCAGCTCCTTCTCCTTTTGCATTAACAACACTTAAAGGCTTTCTTTCCTGTTCAAAATCGACTCTGTGAGATCATCTGTGGAATTTTCAAATGTGCTCCTTCTTTCTTTTCATTTCGTTCTTTGTCCCAAGGTTCAATTTAAATCCAAGTGCTTTTAAACTAACTCTATTCAGCAAGCCAGCACTTTCAGGAATATATGTTATGAAAGCAGGAAAAGAAAAGGCCTTCTTGTCATCAAAACCATAATAATTATGTGTCAAATGTAATTACTGCTCTGTGGGTAATACATCTAATACTAAGTGACAGAGTAAGCACCCTGCAGAAGTAGAAAGTAACTGGTGGCCAGATCAAATTTGATATAAAATATAAAATTAACCATCATGCTCAGATATTCTGTCTGCTAAACTTCTACCAGAAAAGGCAGGAAAAAAAGGGGGGGGGGGGGTGTAGTAATTTAAAATAGTTGATGTGCATAGGCTGCTCCGTTCTCTCCACCTCCATACAATGAATCACAACTCTTGTAAAATAAGAAACACCACACTAGAAATGTGCGCATTACAAGGATCAAACTCTGGTGAAGGAGCTCATCTAACAGGAAGGAATTAAGCGTGGGAGTTCTCTCCTGTTAACCCATTATGTTTCCTCATTATTGCCTTCACATGCACACTTTACTCACTCAGTAAGAAACAAGCTTGCCACATTTTCCTACCTTCTTTAAAATACATAAATTAATGAGCAGCTGGTGAAGCTGACATGTGCCTGTGAATGTGAGGACTACTGAAATGTGAAGTCATATTCTGAAGGAGGAAAAAAATGTTATGTCAGGAATCAGTATTCTAATTATGACAGCATGTGTCAGAAACTTGTCCAGTTTAAAAAACATGTCCTCTTCTCCCTAACACTCTTCTAAGTAGACTTAACGCAGTCTAACATATAAAAAAACACTTTAAAACCTAAAATTTTGCTAATGTGGGTCCCGATCCAGAAAAAAATCTGCAATATCTATGTTTAAGAATTATACTATGAGTAAAATCTATTCATCTAATTGTTACCTAAACGCATAAGTGGTTATAGAACTGATGTCTTTCACCATAGCTAACATTATATATGTGAGTGTCTGATTTGTGCAGGACTACAGAACTACAAAGTTAGGAATAATAAGAATACATTAAGTGACTCTAGATTCTGGTTCTCAGTTTCACATATTCCTGCATGATAATCAGGAAAAAAAAAAATCTGTGCGTTTTCATTTCAATTTTTTAACATGCTTCAATTTTCTTTCAATTTTCTTTGTCTTTGTTTCAGGAATATTCTAAGAAATAAGTTTGCTAGCAGAAATATTGAATGAAATATTTATTATATATTAGAGATCTTTGAAGATGAATATTTTCAAATATTTTCAAAATGTTTTTACATTGGAATTAATTTTTTCAATCTAAAATTTCTTTGAGATTTTGAAACTAAATACTCATCAAGTAATTAAAATGGTCTATTTATATAAAGAAAATTTGTGCTTTGAATTTATTGCATTGGAAGACTGATTTTAAAGGTTACACTAATCTAATTAAGCAACAATGTTTAGTTGCAAAATTAAAATTATAATTTTAAAAATCCAGTGCTTAAAATAAATCCTTCCAAAGACGTTATTGACCAAGAAATATTTGATTACTTTTTCAGAAGAAAAAAAAATCACCAAAATAAAAATGCTGACTATTCACCAGCTTTTAAAGATTTAGTTGAGATTTTTTTCTTTTTTTCTCCAGCTCTGTTCTCCTTTTTCCACATAGCATAAACAAAGCCCAGAGGGTTTTTTTTCTATCTTTTTTTTTTCCTTCCTAGCTCTAAAATGTTCTAGTAAAAGCGATTTCTTAAATTAAGCCCAAAGTTTTTTTCCAATATTGAGTGGATGAAAAGGAAAGCAACTCATAAACTTGGTTTTGTCTACTGAATACTTCTGCTGGTCATATACTCTTCTGCTTCATAATTAAACTTTGGAACACATTTCATTGATCATCAGACTTAATGCATATGCATATACATACTTAGCAGCATTTGCTATCAGTCTCAAAGCAAAAGTGTTTGTCATTTATTGTTATTGTTTAGAACAACTGGATTATAGATATTTCCACTAATTAGCCTCTCTGTTCTCCTATGTTCATTTCTACAAGAGACCTCACAACTCTGTCTCTTGTAAATGGTAATTGGCATCAACTTTAATTTATGGAAAGTAGGCACTAGAAGAGCTCCACGTGCAAGTTATCAGTGAGAAACATACTATAACAAAAGAGCAATGGTGATTAACAGGAGTTATTTCCTCAAAAGCAAAATTCATACTATAGGATCAAATATTTTGGGTCTGCCCAGTACACATACCTTGGGTCTTCATGAGAGATCTTCCTTTAACTCAAAACTGTTTTTCCAGTCCCACTAGGTGTACTATGTAAGACAAGCAGCGCTGTCTATACGCATAATTATCAACACTTGAGGAACACAAGAGAGGAAGCGTTCTGTGACTTTCTGCTGATAAATAAGACTGATGAAATGAATGGCTCAGAACTGTCAGGTTTGGTTACAGCTTCAGAAAAATTAAGCAAACATGAAAGAAATCATGTTTTCAAGCAGTACTGTTCTCTGTAGACTAATACCCCAATTTATTAAACTCTACTACTTGGGTCCCAGGTTCAAGTGCTATTTCTGCTTATCAGTCACCACTTGTTTCTTGAACTAAACAACACATCTGTAACTCTCAACTTGACTAGAATTGGCTCCCAAAAAAAAAATGTTTTGAATACTTCTGACTGGCTTCTAAATTAGAAACGCCTGTAAGAGTTATATCTTTTCCCAACATAAATTAGTGACAAGAAGTTAATATAAGAGATGCAGACAGAAAAATAAAATAGTGTAATAAGTATTTCAGGTAACAGAAAAAGGATTGCCACAACTGGGTAGGTATAAGAGACAAGAATACATGACCCCAGTCTGTTGCCTTCCTATAATACCAAAATAGACGCTTGATACCCCTGTTGTGTTAACCAGAAAATGACTGCCTGAAGCAAGAGCAAATGTCTCATTAGCACTTATAATCACTCCCATAAGAAGAAAACAGACGAAAAAAGAAAGAAAAAAATTCAACCAGTAGAATGAAAAAAATGGATCTCTTTTGTTCTGTGGTGTGCTTTCCCCCTCAGATGGGGCCTCCCTCATAACTAACCTCAGCTCAACAGACACAGCCATTATAAACAGAGTTCCAGAATACCTGATCCTACTTTCATAACATTCATAACTACAGTGGAAGGTTCTTTGCATAACCATCAGTAATTATGCTAAAACATAAAATTTCTTTTTTAAATAAAAGTTTAATAATAACATTATTACTTCTCCAAATGGATGACAACATTATTAGCCAATGTCTCACCCCCAGAATTTGTATCTATTTTCTCTTTTCAATGAGAAAAAGATCTGCTTTAACCATTAAAAAAGTAATGCTCTTCCAGAATTCTAGAAACCCACCTTGATTCCAGCTCACCAGGGAAGTTATCTCTTAATTAATCCTAACTTACGGGCTGTGCTAGCCTATGAGATGGTTGTTGACAATGCATGAAGAATAATATTGGTTCATGTTTTGGTTGCATGAATTTGATACCTGGATAAACCTGTGCAGGTGCCCAATGCATGGAGCAAGGGCTATCTACATGCAGTTGCTTGACTACAAGTAATGACTTCTCCTGACACGTGCTCAGGATCAGAATGCTAACAAGGATTTGTTTTAAGAATTGATGCTAAAAAGCTGGTAGCTACTCTAGTCACTCTGCATAGTATGACACTGTAAGGACTGAAAGATTCCATCTTTCAGAAAGGACAAGATGACTGACAGATACACCTAAAAATATACTGGCTAGCAATGCTGGGTGATGTTAAGTTGGTTTCTTTTTTGCCTACCTATGTTTTTCACAACTATAATATCCAGTATTTAGCGAGGAAGCCAAAGGTGTCCAATGTAATGGCAGTACTTACAAAAAAAGTACAATGCTCGGAACAATGCACTTCTATAAGGGAAAGTAGTTGTATAAATCGAGAATCTTGTCCCTCCTCATTTGTTATGGTTTAGTAACACAAAAAGTGTTTCTATAAATGCAGATAATATTTTACTTTAACAGTGCTCAGATTTCTGACCTACTGCATATCCACAAATATGAACATTTGAATCTACCGACTTGAAAATACAGAAGTACTGTGTAATTGGACCTAATTGCATTAGGAAGGATCAGAAACATTTTGAATATTAGTATTTCTTTGTAATTTTTCTGGCTTCCTTTTTAAACAAACAAACAAATAAATAAATCCTCAAATATCTACAACAGAAGGAAGATCACAAGGAAAAAAGACTATGAAAATCCAAACAAGTTATTTCTATTTAAGGAAAAAGCTACCTGTGTACAAAATATAGATGACTTCCCATGTTATTTCCTTGGTGAGGGTGGTGTTTACCTCCAGGTTCTCTACATTAGTTCTGAATCCCACTATGTCTACATTTAAAAAACAAACAAACAAACAAGTAAACCCTTTGCAGCACGTACAGGAGGAGTTGAATGTCTGACAGAGGAAAGGAAACCTGGAACTAAATTCCTTCATATTTATTTGCTCAGTGCTATGAGTGATTTATGAGCATAATGAGCCTCCACAGGAACTGGATAGCATCTTACTGAAAAGCTCTTTATGGCCCAGCGGTTTGATGCTAACTTCTGATTTCATACTAACAACTGAACATAAATGGATATCAGGATACCATCACAGAAATGTTTATTTTTGCCAGAGTTTTAAAACGTGACTTGTAAATGGTAAAAGCATGAGAGTGTTCTCTGCAAAGAAAATGTTACTGTAATATTTATTTGGCCACATTTATTTTGGGGACACCAGGCAAGCACTGTCTTCTGAAGTGGACTAAATGAAATGTTAATGATACATGGGGTGACATGTAATAGTATTGTGTGAAAGTGGCTACATTCACTCCACTGAATAGTCACAATGTTAATCCAAAAATCACACTACCTCTTCACTGGTCAGTGTCATTCAGTAGCAGCTGTGAAAAATCACCATATGAATGAAAGAGCTGCAGAAAATGCACAGTAGATTCTCTGGAAGGTGGATGTTTTGCTAGTTTCCTACTTGGATTTATTTCTTCTAACAGGGGGACAAATGTAATACATGCTGTCTACAGTGGGAAACAGTACTTTAGCCATGTTTTGCATGCTGACTTAATAAAAGATTCAAATTTCCATTCAAAAAATATACTTGTCTTTCCAAAGTCTGTAGTCTTTGTACTGCTTCTCTACTGAAGCTGGAACAGTGGAATACAATCTGGTTGTACAGCCAACTTCCTCCCTATCAGCAGGGACTAATGCACCTTACTGGGTGTACTGTCCCTTGGAATAAACAACGTAGGGCTATTTTTTAGGCTGTTTGCAGTAACTTCAGTCCCTCAGCAAGTAGAAAATGAGAGAAGTTTGCCTTGTATATGCGTTCCTTCCAAGAAGACTATTTTACTGCAGTTGATTAAGTTAGTTTATAGCATATTCCCTCTTGCAATTTTTTATTGTGTGATACCGAACTGCTTGCAATTGATTTGTTCAGTAGTGAAGCAACATCTTGGAGATCATGCTTTCTGCTACTAAATTATCGATCTAACATTATGTAAATTTCTAGAAGTTCTACTGCTAATCTAAGTTAAAATCATTTGAATTATAGCTTTCCCTTTCCTTTGCTTTGCATGCTGTAGAATTGCCAATGTCAGATATTATTTTTCCCTCTTCCCAAAAAATCTTGTTTTTCAAATTATTATATTCTTGACAGTGATTAATGATCAAAGTTATAACTACAAAATTTAATATAATAACAGATAGCTTGACAAATTTTGACAAGCATGTCCCAATACCTTAGTGTATACCAGGGAGCCCCGAACAGTTACTAGAAGGCAGATTCAACTTTCATGGTTCCCACAGTGCCAAGTCTCCACCTAAAATATGCAGCTCAAATGAAGATATCTTATCTTACCCTTCAGATAAAGCAAAGTGTTAATATACACTGTGGAACAGGGGCACTTGCTGTGGGATAGTAAGTCTCACAGTCCCAATTCATAGATCTTGGGATAGGAATTCATTGTAACGAACAAGTTACTAACTTTCGCTTAAATCAAGTCAACTTAAGGTAGATGGGTAGGTACGGATATATGTACGTATAAAAAAACAGGTATATTTATTCAAACCACCTAAAATACACGTTACAGATACATTAATGTCTCTTTGTAAGAATGTCCTAGTCCCAGCTGGATAGTAAACAACTGTTTTATCTTTGATGAATCACTGGTATTCTTCAGTAGGAAGTGCATCTTTTTCCCTTCACAGATGCAAATTATCCATCTATAAATAAACTGTATAGGACATTGACATCTAAACTGTCTAATTGCACTCAGCTTATTAACGGCTCGCAACTCAGACTAGCTGCAGTATCAAAAATTATGTCCCCATATATTGTCACTGTGGGGGGTGACAAGATTGCACGTCATATGCAAGTTGGACAACTGATTTCCAAATTCTCCCTTTTACCGTATCATAATGCAAACAGCTAAAATTCAATGAGATGACCAGTAGCTATTCTTAATTATTTTCAGCTTCCTAAAGATCCAGTTGGTCTTACAGCAACTGCAATGTCAGACTCTATAGTGACCAGTGCCAAACTTAAAAGTGCTGCCTCTTTTCTGCAGAGTAAATGCTGACTGAAGAAGGAAATGTTGATTTTAAAAATGTCATCTTCAGTTCATATTTTCCATTCTGCTTCCACTATTTAAATTATCTGAAAACTCCTTCTTTCCCTGTACATTTCTTTGAATAGTTCTTCTATCCACTTCCCTTCAAGCTACAACAAATATGGCTTTAATACGGAGTTTTCTGTACTCAATGAAACAAGAAGTGTGGAATTAAAAAATACATACTGATTGCCAACTGCTTTATCTTTCACAATTCTCTTAAATCTTTTCCAACCTACATTTCACCCCTTTAAAATCCTCTCCTTTATGACAAGTTTTGTATATAGAACAACAAAATTAAGACAGAGATGTCTATGAGGCATTAAGCATGTTTCAGCTTTGTGCCTTGGTTCCACCCTCCACTGTGATGTACACAGTGAACTTTCAAACATAAAATAGTTGCTGCTTTTACTCATTGTAGAACTGACAAACTTAGATAGGAAAATAATAATACTTTGTGTTGCCACTTTTGCTCTTCCAAGACATGCTATAAACTCCTGCTTAAATTCAGCCTATTACAAAATACACTATCAATCTATTACACAAAAATACATAGGCAGATACACAACAAATTTGGTTCGAAGTAACAAGCACACATGACTACTGAGGTATACTTTAGGCTGTAAAACCAGGACTCTCAGATTCTTAGGAAACCTGAGGTCAACTACATTCTTAGAAAAGTTCTACATCTTTCTTCAAATGCAGAAATTTAATCTGATTTTTAAAATTATGGAAGTGTGTTTGACCCACAAAAGTAATATAGATCCACAACCTGTATATGAAAAAAAATTACATGTTTCTGTAAAAAGCATATGGTCTCATTTTTATAGAGACACCATCTGAAAAAGAACAGTACTACCCTACCAGAACTAGCAAGAAAAAATACTGACACTGGTAAGTATGATAAAATATTACTACTGTACTCTGTTTTGGTACAACATCAGTATATGATATACACATAAAATTAACTTCAACAGGAAGGCATCTTTTTCAGAAAATGAGGAAAATAAATTGTTTTATAAATAGTATGACCATGAAGTCATTCAAAACAATGGACCTTCCTTTCAACTATAAAAAGTTTCTAGATGTGTCTTCTAATATATTTTTATAAGACCAGATAAAAGAAAAGATAAAAAAGAAAAAATCATTTTCATTGAACATATGATATTCATGCTGCTTCTTTTACCTTTAAATGTATAATATATGCATATAAAGATAAATCGTAGTAAATGGAGATGTGTATTGACCAACAATTAATTATTAGCATTCATTATATACATTGGTAAAAGCCACTGGTAGTGCAGTGTAGTTACATAGATTTCGTGCGCTGTCTGGAATTCATCCCCTATGCATTTTAGGAAATACAGAAAAACATGTGGCTACTGGTCATCGAGTTTAAATAACCTTGCCCTGCATGAGAACTGCAACCAGACCTTCCAAAATAAAAACAAAATGAGGAAGGGATGCAAGGGTTCCCCTCCCCCTGTGCCAAATGAATACATTTCTGCGTCCTGTCCAGCGTGGAGAGAAGGAAGTTGGGTTCAGTTGTCAGAATGCCAATGTGCAACCCAGGAGAATTGAGCCCCATTGCCTGCTCTTGCATCAACGTCCTGTGTGAACTCAGGCAGCTCACAGTTCCCTCCCTGCCCATGAAAAATGACAATAGCACTATCCTGAAGCCAGCTGTGGTACCAATAAATAAAAAACAAGGCTGCAAGGTGGTCGGGCTGTTTGAGGAGCAGGAGAGCAGGCACAGCAATACAATCACGTCTGTTCTTCAGTTGTCTCACAGAAGTATTAACTGCAGAACATGTCTGGAGTTTTCAAATACACTTTCCCTTTCAAACTATCCAACTTAATCAAAGCACCATTTCTTTTTCTGCTTTCCTTACTGGTTCCTCTACAGAGTTTAGAGGCAAAATGCAACTGAATATAGATTAAACACTCTAGCAGAGCCAAGATTATACCTTGTTTGCTTTTGCTTTTAAACTTAATCAGTCCACTTTTAATGAAGAAAATAACAGATTCTGATTCTAACAATTTCAACATTTTTGTTTTCAGAAAACTGAGAATAGTGAAGTCCGAGACTTTGGCATTGTCATTTCACTACCTAATATTACCCAACCATTTAACCACTGTTATTAGACAATAAACATTATAGCTCTTATTATGTGGTGAGCCATAATTGTGACTGTGTTTGGAGATCTTAAAATCTTTTGTAGATCTAATGATTTGAGATATTTTACAAATTTATGAGGGAATAGAACTGGCAGTGTAGCGGTACTGCTTGTACATACCATACACTTGATGGTATGCATCGTACCGTTCCAGGTAGAGCTGCTTTATCAAATTCAGTGAGTGATCCACCTTCCAATTTTGTGATTGTCTTTCCTTCCAAGCATTCATATATTCATTTAATTAAAAAGCTGATACCTGATTTCTTTAATTTGAGCATATTGCTTTAATTAGACTTGGAAATATCATTCTCGAGAGGATGACTAAACTAACTCTATTGCCTTGTTTAGCATATTACTTTCATGGGAAGTTGCAAAAAAGGACCAAAAAACACGAACTAACAAACATTTGAAATAAAATCACTTAGTCTTGACGGAAAAATATTTTCCTGTAAATATTTGATTCTCCATTTACCCCTCTGTATGTCCAGAAAGAAAAAAAAAAAGTATGGAAAGTGGCCATTTCAGTGACCTTGTGTCCCTCCCTCAGAGGAAGACGGCTGACAGGTAGATATATGAGCAGTTTGTTATTGCAGATTCCAGATCTTGTGATTATCTTTGACTCAACTTCTGGGGTTTTATCTGGAATTCCTGTGACGGGTCAAACAGTGTGCTACTCGTTGTCTTTACCTTGTAGCGACCCCAGATTAAAAATACACCTTACAATAATACATAACACTTTACAAAACTTCTGCTTAAGTTGAAAAAATGATGGCAAGCTCCAGACTTAGAACAATACAAAAAATACATCTAAAACTGTAGACTTCAGTTTACCTGGGTAAATGTTTTCATTGTAACTTTATCTCCACTTTTTTTGTCTTCAGCTTTAGTTTATGTAGAAGGTAAAGTAAATAATTGCTGTTCATTTTCTTAATGAATAAACTGTGTCAATTATACATTCTTGTGGAATATTGACACTGTCAGCTGATATATTTTAAAATATCTTGCTAGAATTACCTCAGACCTATGTGTTGAAGACAGATAAGTATTTACATATAGGTCTCTTCTATATGTTTAGAATACATGTCTGGATTTATTCATTGTAAAATAAGCGAAGCATGACTTATGAATCAGTTTTGTTAACATTTATAGCATACTCTGAGATCCTCTGGAAGAAATGTCTGGAGGGAGACTGTGACACACATTGTCAAAGTTTGTCTAAAACTTCCTGCTTCTTCATCCAACATTAGGTTATATTTCCTTGCCCTCACTAAATCAGTTCAAAATTCTGCAAATTCTGCTGATGTCATGTTCTTTGCTAAACATTTTTGCTACATTAGCCCACTTCAAAGGCTTAATTATTCTCCTCATCAACTGGAAAAAAAAAAAAAAAAAGATAATTTTTAAACTTTGAGAACCATGAATAAGTATGCCTCATTTCTGAACCCATCCTACTAACCTAGGATGAGGTCAGTCCTGTCTTTTCTGAGACCAAAAAATAACCTACTTTATCCCGCTTCCACATCATTCACTTCCTCCTGTACATAGTGTAGATACTTTGGCAGAGAAGATTTGCTGACTTTTTGTTTCCTTCTCATTAATCTCTATTTTCCAACCCCGTGCTATAGCACAAGCACACCTATCATTATCAGCATAGTGTTGCAGGATTTCTCTAGTTTCCTGTGGGAATAACTTTCTAGCAGATACAGAAATCAGGAGAGGATTGTGACACAGCACTAAAAACATGAACAATGCCCATGTTAATGTAGGACTAAACGAAGAATAAGGGCCAAGAGCTCTGCTATTTCTTCTCACGTCTCAACACAGGATTAGCCTCCCCAGCATTTCACTGCAGGAAAACAGGACATCTTCTCCTTCAGACTTGGACTTCAAACTTCAAGTCAGAGCAAGAATCTAATTTTGGTGGTTTGTCTTGGCTCAGTCCTGTCCCTATGCTATAATTTATTGCTTATCAGCAGTACTGGCTCAATGGGGTTTCCTGAAAGGTACACAAGTACTAAGAAATACAGCAAAATAAATAGATCTGAAAAAACAATAAATTGCTTATATAATGCACAAATACACATTTTTAAATCTTTTTCCAGTTACAGCAGTGCACAACCTTTCTATCCAGGGTTGGACACAAGATGACACGTGAAAGAAATGCATAGAAGGGGTCTACTGCCTAAAGAAAGGCATTTGGATGTAGCTGTCGAATAGATCTCTCTGCCATTTTAGATGCTCTGTGATATCAACCTTGCCTCCAGACAACACTCCAGAAGCAGTAAATATTTCTCTTAGTCTTGCAGCATGTCTGCCATCTCCATGTGAGTGTCACAGGTACCTCAAAGCATCTCAGATGACACTAAATGTTTGTCTGAGCAACTGAGGACCACCCTTCAAAACTGCATGTTGTCAGCCTTTCAATCAAGCAGTCAAAAGTCAACAAATATATTATAACCCCATCTTACTGTGCAGATAAGGTACCATCAGCCTCAGACTCAGCGTTTGTATGCTACTCTGCTGTCATTTGATGGAGCCACTGACAGAGGACAAAAGAATATTGCCCTCCCTGCAAAGCTTTGGACTGATACTCTATCTTAGGTTAGTAGCATAACTTAGAGAAGAAGGAATACGTGATAAAGGAGCAATGGCATGGAAATGAATACAGGGAAGATGAAGTTCTTGAACCCTACACCAGCACTTGCCTTCACTGCTTCTTGTTTTCTCAGTTGCCAACGGGAACGGATTTTTATACATCCTCCCCATTTATTCCATATCCCTATGCATTATAGTATCTACAGGATAATGAATCTGAAGAGCAGAAAAGGACTTAATGTATTTCATTTTTTATAAAATAGTTATAACAATTCCGTAAAATTGAAGTTGTTTGATTTAGAAGAATGCTCATAACTAAAGTGACATTATTCCAATTACTAGCTCTTTCCCTGTAAAAACAATAGATTATAATCAAAACTCTTTACAGAAAATGCATTGCTAGATGACCTGTGAAGTTCGCTGTAGTGAATATGGTTCTAGAATACATAATTCTGAACTAGAAAATGTTTTCCTCTGACACCATATTTCACTGAAGAAGTTAAAGAGCTATAATGTCATGGATGTTGACGTGAGTGTGAAAACAAATAAGAAACATTAGCCTATGAAACAAGTTATCTGACATTTAATAGTGAACCTGTAGTATGAAAGGTTACAAATGTTAAGATCATTGCTGATAATGGAAGACTAGAAAACAAAAGGAGTAGCATATGAGCTATGGCTCTGAGCTGAAAGTTTTAATCTCTAACCCTTTACATCTTGCAAGGGGAGCTGCTTATTGTTGGACATTTTGAGTCTCCACTCAATAGGCCAACATGCTAGCATATTGTGTCTGATTTAGAAATATGGATTCACTGCCTAACTATTATATGAGGTACTGTTCAACATAAGATACTTGATTCTGTTTGCATATTACTAACTTCTTTTAACCTTATTGTTTGCTACATCTGTGGGGAGAAACAATCTCACTTGTTAATACAATATTATTATTTCCTGTAGCAATGATATAGCTCTGTATTCCATTCACATTGCATGTGCAATGGCACAACTGTTGGCCAAATTACATTTCATGCACAGTCACTTTGAATATATTGGACAAAATAAATTGAGAAAGTATCATGAATCGTTTTCCATCACATGTGATTTCAGATTTCCTTCAATTACTTCACTAATAACCTACTTGCCAATAATATTATTCAAATGATGGAATGTGGACTTTATGAATTACGAAGGAAAAATTGAACAATTATCAGGAAAACAATTACAGAAAGACTGAATACGGAGAAGGAAATAAAACACCGTATAAATAATGAATATATAATATTTTCTCTTTGATAGCCTGAGTTACTGCTCTTCCATCACTCATAAAATGTTCTCTCCAGTTATGTTCCTTCATACAGAATATCCTAACAGTCTGTTTATGGAAGAAATAACTCAGCTGACATCGTAACTGCCAACTTCTTTCAAAAATGTCTATAAAGCACATATTTGCATAACTCTAGATGTTTTCAGGTGCAAAACATTACAGCTTCTGAATCAAAAAAAACCCCTAACAAATGCTTAAGACCATCCTTACTCAAGACAATGCCTTCACTGAGGTTGAAATATGAGAAAAGGTGATGATTTTATAAATTGAAGCATGAAGCATGCACTTTTCCAAAAATATCCTGTCATAAATACAAAAAAAAAAAGTATGTTTTATTTTCATAACTTGTGCTCTCATCATGTCAAAATGCCTCACTGAACTGAGGAGCCTGTGTTACAGATAATATGCAAATGAAGTAAGAAGCAGGTGCACCTCATGTCTACAGCAAAGCAGACTGTACATAAATAGTTGCATGGAAGCATTAAGTAACTTACCAGTATGGCAGTGAGAAAGTGAGTTACATGATGAGAATACTGCTGAAGTTTTAAGTCCTGTACCTTTTACCTGGCTAGATAGATGCTTTTGCTGTCCATTTGCAAATTTCCTCTGCCTTTGTCAGTTCTTCTCATACAGCACATGCTAACACTGAAAACAAGTGCTCCATTCTGGTCAACAAGAACATTTAAAGGCTTGCTGTACAGTAAGTGTTTCTCCAAAGGATGCATTTTTTTAATTATAAATAGTTGGATCTGTTCATTCAGATTCACCATTAAGGGCCATAAGAATCGTAAACTCACTTCTGTCAAGATTTTTAAATGGAAGACTGATAGTTTGGGTACCCAGTAGTATCAGTACAACCGGGTAAAAGACTCTGACTATCAGAAGGTCCTAAATACCCACTTCTGGAAAACAAGCTTAATCAAGGTAAGTCAGGATCTGACACCTTACAAATAATTTTTAAAATCTTTGTTACTGTTTAGCCGTGAGCTGGCAGCCAAACAGCAAACAGCTACTATCTCTCACCATTCTTTGCCCAGGGAAAGGATGGGGAAAGGAGGAAAGACTCATGGGTTGAAAAAGAAACACATTTAATAGGACAATAATAAAAGAGTGGTACAGAGCAATATCTAGCCAATGGAAAGTGTGATCCCAGCAATGGATGCCAGAGGACAGACAACGGGAGCACAGCGAGACCAGTAAAACACAGAATTCACATGGAATTCAAAAATGCTGCAGTTACTTATGAGAAAATTTACTACTCTGGTTGAAACCAAGACAGGATTACTCAAACTACATCTCCATCTTTAACATGAAGCCTAAAAATGAAGTTAAGAATTCTGATTGTTTCATTGAACACCATGAAATGCATGACCAAATTCACGTGAGAGCTACATTTTGCACACTAAATTTAACTGTGTGCAGAAAATCTGGAGATGCTCCTTTCCAATGATACAATATATGTTAGGATTTATTTATTACTGTCACTCTTCTTTTGCTAACCTAGTCCCTAGGACATTATACTCCCTTATATTTTTAAACAGGTGAGGGAGACTTTAGCAGCACAATGAACATTGTAACTAACAAAATAATTCATGGATCACTTGGGAAAAAACAGACATAAATAGATGGTACGCAACAGAGGAAGAGAGTTGATAAAATATATTTTGTGCAAGCATCCATTAATCAAATAAATGAAAATGTTTGTTCAGAAAACTGTTTTACACAATTCAAAAAGACTAAACAGTATTGTCAAACAACACAGGTTGAGCATTTGGCTTGACATCAAAACAATTAATCAGAAATAGTCAGTGGTGTCTTTATTTGTATTCAAGATATCTTTCTTTTTGAGAAGTCCCATTAGTGTTTCCAGGACCATTCAGAGAGGCAGGTACAGTGCAAAGGAAATAGGAACAGCTCCCTGCTATCTTAGCTTGTATTTGGCATGCAGTTACTTTACACTAGGAGACAAAACAAAGCAGGATATTTTGCAAGCAAATGATTTCATAGATAAAGGAATAGTCATTAGATGTACATCAGCTGTGCTTGCTCATATTGCAGATGTGTCCATAGTTTCAGGCAAACTAGGTTCCCTTGTTATTTCTTTGTACTGTAATATGGTATAGACATCCCAATGGTCAGGGTCACCTGTGCTGACAATTATAAATGATAGTCTTAATATAAATACAGGAAGAATGACAAGAGGTGATAGCAACCCATATGCTACCCAGAGGATAATGCAGCGGCATTTTCCAAATAGTGCCCATGTTCCATTATGGCAGAGATTAGATGGAACTAGCATTTAACCTGCCTGGCAGCAATCTTGAATGAAGGACTCAGCAAAAATGCAGCTGTGAGAAATAAGGAATTATGCTTACATGTGTTTGTATACTAAGAACCTACAATATGTAATATTTATGCTTTAAAAAAAATAATTCATTAAGGTGCATTGTAGTGATAATACATTTTCAGGGAACTTTGCAATGGTTACCTATTTCAAATCGATCACCTGCCTTACCCTGGTTCACATTTCCAACTGATTTTTTTTTTTTAAATCCCTGCTAGTTTCACAGTACCTCATCTCTTCTCAAGTGTTTATTTACTATTTTTTTCTCCATAATTTCTTCTTTTCAGCTTGCATTCCTGCTGTTATACAAGTGTTAGAGGTGAAAAGATGCCAGAAGTATTTGATGTCTGTGCTTAGACTCCTGGTTCATCAGTTCTATGACAGAGATTGTAAGTAGGAGGGAAATTACAAACACACCTCTACAAATTTCAGAAGATCAGGGGAAGTTACATTCCTTTTTTAAATTATTTTCTCCAGGTATGGTCCCTAAAAATTGAATTCTTTTTTGGGGAAACACATCAGGATCCATTCAAATTTCAGATTTGAGTCAGAAATGGTTTGTAAGAAATATAGAAACGGCAGAAGATTGGACAGCATGAGCTTTGTGAAATGAAGAAGATAAAGAAGTTACTTAAACAAACAAACAAACAAAAAACACCTTGTAAAGAAATTAAAAATACACAACCTCTATTTTTCATATTTTGTCTTTCTTTCAGAGAATGTCTTTACCTCAAAATGCCTCCAATGAAAGTTCATCAAGATACTTACGTAATGCATGTACATAAAGCTTGTTTCCAATGTTTCAACCTGAAACATATGTAAGGTATTTTAAGTGTTTCTGCTTTTAAAATTTCTTATTCTAGGAAAGGTAACTATGGCAACAAAATAAATTTTAAATATATATTAAAATATATATTTAGATGAAATAAATATATATTTAGATATATATTTTAATGAAAAAGTCATTAATACAAATTTAGATTGTTAAAATACAAGAGTCCAAAACTTAAATTAATCTATTGAAAACAAATGCTAAGCTCCACGCAGTTACACAATCTTTTCTCAATATGAAGTAAAATTGTTAAAAATATGTGTAAGCAATTTTTACCATTCCTTTAAAACTTGGACATCATTTCACAACAAAGAAAATATAAAGTTCAGAGAACTATTCGAGGTTGTTTTGAAATAATTTCTTTTGACTTAGGTCCTTATCTCATTACCTGTTTTATTATTTAGAGTTATTTCTTTTGATTGAGCAAATACAATTAAAGTTGAATGCTCATATATTTCTTTGCTCATGCAGTCCAACTACCTGACCACTTCAGGGCTGACCAACCCTGAAGTTAAAGCATGCTGTTAAGGGCATTGTCCAACTGCTTCTTAAACACTGACAGGCTTGGAGCATCAACCACCTCTCTAGGAAGACTTCGTAGTGTTTGACCACTCTCTTGGTAAACACATTCCCATGTGTCTTTTCACTGGATACCAGAGAGAAGAGCTCAGCACCTCCCTCTCTGCTTCCCCTCCTCAGGAAGCTGTAAAGAGCAACGAGGTCACCCCTCAGTCTCCTCCAAACTAGACAAGCCCAGGTCAATAGCTGCTCCTCATAGGACATTCCTTCCAGCACTTTCACCAGCTTTGATGCCCTCCTCTGGACACATTCAAGGACCTTCACATCCTTCTTAAATTGTTGGACCCAGAAGTGCACACAGTATTCAAGACGAGGCCAAAGCAATGCTGAATACAGCAGGATAATTACCTCTTTTGACCTGCTGGTTATATGGTGTTTGATGTCCCCCAGGATGTGGTTTGCCCTCTTGGCTGCCAGGATACACACTGCTGACTCATATTGACCCTCCTGTCAACGAGCACCCCTAGATCCCTTTCTGCAAAGCTGCTCTCCAGCCACTCCTCTCCCATTTTACACTTGTGCCCCAGGTGCAGGATCCAGCATTTGGACTCATTAAATTTCACCCCATTAATCAATGCCCAATGCTCCAATCTGTCTAGATCCCTCTGCAAGGCTTCATGTCCCTCAAGAGAGTCAACAGCACCCCCGCTTTTGGTATCATCAACAAACTTAATCATGGTGCATTCAACTCCTGTGCCCAGATCATTGACAAATATACTTAACAGAACTGCCCCAGGAATTGAGCCCTGAGGAACACCACTGGTGACTGGTCAGCAGCCAGATGTAGTCCCATTACCTACAACCTTTTGAGCCCTACTGTCCAGCCAATTCTTCACCCAGCACAATGTGAACCCATTCATTCCACAGGTAGACAAGGTTAGAATAACAGGTATGTGGTTCCCTGGGTCTTCCCTCACACCCTTTTTGTAAATTGGAATAACATTGGCTAGCTTCCAGTCAGCAAGGACCTCCCCAAACTCCCTGGACCTTTAGTGGATGATCAAGAAGGGTTCTTCCATAACATCTGCTAGCTCCTTCCGTCAGGCCCAAGGACTTGTAAACATTCAGCTGATACAGCTCATTCCTTACAACATACCATAATGGAACTGTAGAAAACTCTTGCTTTTCTTCTATTTTCTTGGCCTTTTTCAGTTGCCTTTGTTATATATGAAAGGTCAGTGCTGCTCCTGCTGATTCCCACTCAGTGGACATGTCCCTTGAAGCTGATGCAGAGCTCTCAACAGAATTGTTCACAAACACTTGGTATTTTTCATTCTTATAATTCAGTCATCTCTTGGCTTACCCACCCATCAAAGGAAGCTGCGCAAAACACGTGTGCATATCCAGTCTGTTCTTACACTTTATGGCAGAACTTACAGAATTTAGCAACTAAAGATGAAATTTGTCTAATTCACAAAGAAAGTAAAATATGAACCACCTTCAGAAAACGAAAATATTCTTATCTCCTCCAGATGAAATGATAAAAAACCAGAAAATTATTTGATTCTTTGTAAACTATATCTAGATTTTTTTAAACCTCTGTCTTCACTACTGTTTGTATATTTTCATATACATCCTTAACAACTCTGTAAGTTTTTATCGTCTCTGGACTTTTGATATCACGAGCATTCAGAAAGACATTTGTGATGTACTATTTTGGCCTTGTACCTACTCTTGCTAAGCAAACAACCGTAGCAACTTTATATTCCTCGTTTGTTGAAAAAGCATTGCTAGTGTGTTTACGAATAACATACAGAAGCAACACTAGTTAAATAAAGGGACTGGTTGAAGGACAACCAGGTTTCTGTCCCATAAAAACATTCAGGACAGAAAAAAATGAGGTCACACCTGAAGCATGAAGACCTTCCTTGAACTCCTTGAGAATGAAGGAGTCAATTTTGAGACTATTCCACAGGTTAAACGAACTCCTTAGCTCTGAAGAAGACAATAGGGGAAACTCCATCCACAGTAGGGATTTTCACATGGATTCGTCTCCCTCTGACCATTGATTATTAATGTAAAACTACAGAAGCAAGCCAACAAGAAGGGACAGTAGAAGAAAGCAGAAGTACTCAAAGCAGATAATTTTATTTGGCTAAAAATATGGTTAGCTGTCTGGTCCAGACTTGTCCTTCCCCAGCAGTAGTTTCACGTGTGCCATTCTTGACACGCATATCAGCTTCTCTTTTCTTTATTTCTTCATCTTTCTAGTCCTCCAGACAGAGGTGCAGGGGCAATTTGGAAGGGCAGGAGGAAGTGTGCAGCCGTGAGGCTGCTTCCCACTGTCATCATGAAAAGTATTCACAGCACTGCAAGCAGCTAACAAGGTCACCATCGCCATATCAGACCTAATCCACGAGTAAACATTCTAAAGCCTCCCTCATTGCTTTCAGCAAGAAATTATGGAACTAATGTAACATTTGCTGCCATCACATTGTTCACACTACTGTTTTATGTTATGCCTCATCATTCACCCTGTTGATTCAGATTATAAACTCTCTAGAGCTGGGACCATCTGGTATTCTCTGTTTGCAAAGAGCCTAGCACAATAAGGTCTTGTTCTGGGTTGACACACACAATCATAACAAAACCAACCAATAATAAATAGTTTTATCTCACCACTTCATATCTTTTTTTAATAATTTTTTATTATTATTATTCCCAGTGGACAATTTACTGTAATATAAATACATAAAACAAAAGAGAAAATGAAAAGACAAGGACATCCATTAGGTATGAGGAGCAATTTCAAATTGTCCTCAACCTAGTCACCCTTTATCTTATCCACCCTCTTATTTTGTTTTGCGTTCATGCAATAAATAACAGCTTTCGTGTGCATCCTGGGTTAAATCAGATATGAGCTTATTTCCTCTTTTACGTACAAAGCCAAAGACTTACCTTAAGCACATAGAAACCACACTGAAAAATACAGTCATGAGAGTAATTAATTACAGCATAAGGTTAGACAATAATATAATTTTACTAATTACTCACATCTTGGGGCCCATTTTTTTAGCACAGTGGACAACAGCATGCATTTAATCCCCATAACAATAATAATGGAATGCATCGTTAACACTATTTTATTATTTCTTAATTTTTATAATACCAATAACAAAGATAATTAACCTGTCCTATGATTAACATCTAACCGGCCATTTTAGTTAAATAAATATAATGAAAACATTAAATACCGCTTTGTTTAGCTAGATGTCCTCTCAGGAGGGGAATTTTTCATAATGTTATATTAATACCAGTATATTCTAACAAGTATCAAAGCGTAAGTGTTAAGATGGAAAAAGATCCATGGCAACATGCAATTTTTAATCAAGTCTGTTTAATCTTCATTATTTGATAAACAGTTTCTTTCAAAAGGTAAGTCTTCTGTTAAAATGTATATTGAACATATTTGATAAATTTTCCTTTTCATTATTCTGTTACCTTGTGGGCTTCAAGCATCACTCAGATTCAGGTATTTATAGACGTAAAGTTTTGGTTTAATCCTATATTTCATCCTTTCATTAGAAATATAAGAGTAAAATCTACCTCTGTTAGTGAAGGTGAGTTAAGAAGACAGAAGAGAAAAAAAATGTATTACTGCTGAGTAGAATCCATTTGGCATAAATGACCAAAGGAGCAAGAAAATAATACAAGCGAAGCTATATAACCAATATTTTGAATCACCATTTCTAATGACTCGTAAAAGATAAAATAGAAAAATGGTGATATATTAGTAAGCAAGAGGTACAGCTTTAAATATCAAGCTTGGCTGCTGAAATATGTTTGTTTACTCAGTTATAATGGTAACAAGACCTTAATTTTTTAGGCGAGTAAGCATGAAAAGAGAGCAGGAAGATGGAAGCTAAACCAGGGATGAAATTATGTAAATTACCAAAAAAAATAGTACTAAAAAAGATTAGAGGAGTTCCGAAGATTACCAATGAAACTGGTGGACCCCAAGTCTTTCCCGGTATTTATTTATGTGTGTGTTCCAAGACACATCATCTGTTAGAGTGATGTCATCTACAGATCGATAATCAGTTGATTAGAAGAGAGCATCTGTGAAGCCTACACATTTAATAAAAGGGCTATGGGATATTATTTATTTAGAAATGATCCAACAGGAATATGTAACCACTAGTCATTTTAAGGCCATAGAGAGTTCCCAGGTGCTCATATCTTTAGGAACATGCTGATGTTAAAATCCTGTTTGATTTTTGACGAAAATCTGTTGGGTCTCTATGTGTTGTGTCTCTGCTTTAAATTAAATATATTGATTTTTTCACACTCCTGGAAAACTCCTGTAGTATTTATCCTATAATAGGCACTTGCAGTTCTCATTCCCACAAATCAAGCATTCAGAAAGTCAAAAGCTACTTACAAGAAGCCACAATTAGAGCAGAAAAATAAAGAGCACCAGGGATTACAAACGAAATATTTTAAGCTATATTCTGCTGTACTTAAGAATGCTAAAGGCCGCACCTAATTTTGAGTTAAGCAATGAACCACAAAATAAAGATTTGCCTTTGTCTACACTTCTTGAATTTAAGAGCACTTGAAACTAATTTCAGTCTAACTTTCAAATACTTTCACTGCAACTTATGTATATATTCTTAACAATTTAAAGCAAGATTTTAGAGTAGGAAGGACAACATTTTCAATTACCTCAACATAAGAAGGTATTGCTTTAACTAGAACTCACCAACATAACCTATTAATGAGTCTGCCACAAATGTTCAAACTGCTGCAAATCTTATGAAAAAGTAGATAGAAGAAAGATATCCTCTCTAATGCAAAGATACTATTTAGTTCAAGCTGCCATTCAAACACGCCATTCTGCTCCCACTGAGGAAGAGTTCTGTTCAAGGTGATACTGCTATGCCTTTACATTATGCTAAAAAAACCATATTCCTCTACCTCAACTCCCTGGTCCAAAATGTTTTTCCAAGCAAGCGATAAAACTGCATTCTTACCTTCACTGTACAATTGGAAATACACGTGTCATTCTTCAAAATCTGCATAAAAACTATATATAGGTGACTATTAAGAAAATATTTATTTAGTAAGAATGAGGAATTAGAACTTTGACTGTGTTTCTAAAACCTGAAAGACACGGGTAATGTCTATTTTTCCTGTGGATGGGATTCCCCCAACTGTAGATCACCAATTTTGCATGGAAAATGGACATTCCAGGTTTTTTGCAGCTCAACAAATTGATTGTTAATTATTTTAAACAAACATTGTTATATGGAAGAATAATTGTTTTTCTGCTACTGTATCTACAATGTATCTTATCCCAATGTAAGAAGACAATCAACTTAAAAGTCATCAAATACCCAGAAAACAATTTTACATTACTACTATATTGAACCAAATATAAGCTGCCTCTCAAGTGGGGATGGCTCTAAAGAATCTTGGTTTTCTTAATTTTAAGAGAATTTCATGCAAATCCCAGGAGATAACTTTATGTACAACCATCCATTCTATACTAACCATGCTCCATTCTCCCACCAATCCACACAGCAACTACACTGAAAAAAATCAAGGCACAGTAAAGCTAAAGCACAGTTTCGTACCTTGTATCCTTCCCTTTTTTTTTTTTTTTCTTAAATCAATGAGTGTTGCAGTCTCCACCGTCAGCTGTGGGTTTTGGCTTTGTGAACAGCTTGTGAGAAAAGACTAAATGGCATATGTATTACAGACTAAACTACATGTAAAGAAAATGTTCAGTTCATAACTTACTGGGAGAAATGCAGGAACAAGAGTTTATGCTGAATAAGATTAAGAAAGATAAGGTAAACCTCAAATGTTTTGTTGTAAGAATCCAAATATTAAGCAAGCACTATGGGTTTAGTTGTTGGGTCAGGATTTTTTTGGTTTGTTGATGATTCAGCATTCTTCTCTAACACCATACTCCCTAACCCTTGCATTACAGGAGAAGATTATGAACACTTGTTTGATTGAAGAGTGGTTTGGAATGCTCTGATTATATTGTATTTCAAAGAAAGAGGGAAGGATTATGAGTGGGCTGTGATTTAATACAACCCAAATCTCTATCTGTCAACATTATTCACTATTAATGTGACAAACCAAAGGCAACAAAGCTTTTACAACTGGTATCATTTAATTAATCTCTTTCTCTTGTAAAAATATTTGCTGCAAGATTTTTTCTGAAAAGTAGAACTTATGAATAAAAGGAATTTCCAAATATTCCTTAGGCTACAACGCTGTCAAAAACAGAGAATGAAATGTAGATGTTACACATGCATAAAATAGAATATACTTCCAAAAAAAACCTATTATGTAAACATATTTTAGGAATAACCATGTAAATCATCAAATTTTATAGCAAAATAATGGTTATAACAATGTGATTGATCCTCAGTGCTGAGAATAACACTTAAAAAATGACCTGTACATTAAATTATGCAATGTACTTAAAATAAAGGGGTAATTGAGCATGAAGAGAACCTCTCTAAATAGTTATCTGAATGAATCAGTGCTCTTTAGTTTAGTTAATGAATGGGGATACATATTTCCGCATTTGCAAGCGGTAACTATTTTTTCTCTTATCTGGGGAAGTATCGCTATTTGGATCAGTTCTCTAAAGGAAAAAAAAAAGACAGTGAAGTGGGAATTCCTATACATTAAGTGCAATTAGCTTTGTTTACACATAACCATCTGTCCTGGAACACAGATGCACACATAGCATTTAGATTGTTTTTAACAGGAATTGTAAGATGACATAAACGGCCAGTTTCTCAGAAGCCGGTCTAAACATCCAGATCTAACCTAAATGCTTACATGATCCTCTCTGTACAAGATACTGCACAAAAAAGTTACTACGACATAGCATTTCTTCACGATCTTGTTTGATCTAATTATTTTTAAACGATACGTAGCACTCACAAAATTTATTTTTCACTACCAGAGAAGTCCAGTTTGGCGTGCTTCTCTTATTGATCTACACCACTCCACTCATTAAGTCATATTCTGTGTAAGGAACACTTGTTTCTGCCTGTGCGCTTCCGTTCATTTACCTGGATTTGCCCTTTACATATATAACAACGCTGACAAGCTGGTGCAGTTGGTTTACCTATCTAGCATAAAAACTGCAGCCCTAGTTTCCAACAAGAGGGCAAATGAAAGGCAAGCAGCACCTCTGTATGATCTTCATATGGTAGAATAAAATACAAAATACTGAGAAGAAAACTATGTACATCAATTACCATAGAAGATTCAGGAATATTATGCATCATCAACACATTATGTTTATTTTAACGGGTGTATGTTTCGTATTTAACAGCAAATTAAAAAAAATAATATTTTCATACTGAAAAAGAAATGATTTTGTAAAAAAGAAGCTAGTGTTAGCAAAAATTGTCTTCTTTGATAAATGATTGCATACTTGCTGAGGAGAGGAAAACACTGAAAGCAAATGGATGCAAGTGGGGTAGTCATAGTGACAGAAGATGCAGTAAACACCTTTATCAGCAACTGCTTAAATAACTTGTAGCAAAGGCAGGAGTTTCAGGGTTTATTATAAGCACTGTTAGTATTATTAGTCTATATTTGTTCAATAGAAGAATGTAAATTAAAGAAACAAATTGTACATTCTAAACCATTGAAAATACTGTAAGCCTAGCTGCTTGTTTATACAGGAAAATAAAATGCTTCTTGGACTTGTTTTTTGTTTAGTTATGTAAGATCATAAGTATGTTATCAGGTATTTTCAATGTGATACATTATTTTATTTGCCTACTTACTTATTAAATTCTTAGCTCAGTTACTTGAGCATTTGGCCTGAAGAATCCACAAATGCTGAGGCTTAGTATTTTCTTTGTGGGTGCTAAATCCCTTTCGAAGTATTTCACTAAGGACCACTCATGCATACCTTAGAAAGGATCACTTTCCAGACCTCAATACAAAATCATTCACTTTCTTCAAGAATCTAAGTAGATTTATGAATCTGTTTGCCTATAACCCGATCTCTTTCTCCTGTGTAATTTTTTAAATCTCTACATACAAAACTGTGTTGTGACATTCATTCTTTTCATGGTAGATTATCTTTTCCATGCATTATACTAATCCTTCAAATCAGCTTGTCTTCCATCTCCACCCTGTAAGAAAGAAAACTGTCTATAGTCTGTAGCATCTTCTCAAGTGAAGATCTGCTGTTTTAAATTGTAATAATGCATGTGGAATAAAATAGGAATTTCATTGTATTTTTGGCTATGGAAGTTTTCTATATCATTATCTATATCATTAATTTTTGTCTGTATGTGAGTTATCATATAATGATTTTCTTTGTATATCTTAACTAATTCATCACTATTGTGTTCCTATCTTGAACAGACTGTAGATAGCTATGATGCATTTTACAGTACTGAATTTTAATTGAAATTTATAAACAGGGAAATTACAGTTGACGTGAGCTAGAAAAGTAAAAATCTTCTTATGAAATTCCTTTGTACAAATTTACTAATGTCTCTCCAAAACATTTTATTTTGGGGGTAAGCAGTACAGGAAACCTACCTAAGGATTCTTACATTGCACTCACCAAAAGATATTAGAATTATTTTCTAAATTATTTTCTTATTTTTCTAATTATTATTTTCAATTTTATTAATATTATTCCAAGTTATGAAATAAAAGCAATTTCACAGAAATTGTGTGGTTTTGCTGCAAGTTCCCCATCACTAATCTGCATTAATTCTGTACCATCCAACCATGTGTACAGAGATTGAAATCTACTTCATTATTGTATCCAGAAGTAAAGTGTACAAAAGTTGGAATGTTTCTAAATTAGTAAGGCATCATAGAGGTTAAAATGGAAGACGTGACAAATGAACATATTTCTCTGTTCCTGGTAGGAAAGTAAATACAAATGCCTCACAGTCATAAGGAAGACGGTAAGTACTTTTAATCAGAAAAGTTTTAAGATGCAAGTGTGTAATTTCAAGGACTTAGAATTAGGAAAGAAAGTTCTTAACACTCACTTTAGTTCATCTTTCCCTCTAATCCTTAAAGTTACATGACTGTTTTGTACTACAGAAAAAGATATTTTATTACTTAGCAGTTTCCTCTTTACTCTTTTTCATCATTCTGCTGCTGAAGTTGCAGATAAGCGATAGTCAACTAATAACAGTTCACAGGGAGTTCTTTCAAATCTTGGACAAAGCCTATAAATAGATATAGATAACGCAAATAACTTCTTTTACATTGAATTGGTGTAGATAATAACCTAAATAGCACATGTGCAAGCAATTGCAGTATTTTATACTTGTAACTCTTTATAGATGTGCCCTTTGAGCGCAATCCAGCACAGAGTTGCACATATGCTCAAGTTTATGCATTCCGAATAGTCCCAAGGCTTTCGTTTGCACTGTTTGTACAAATGCCACATGATTGTTCTCTTTCAAGTAATAATACCTATAAGAAAAAAGGGAAGGAGGGAAAGGGTCTATAGATTCCATACTAGTTTGAAGCCTCTGACACTCATAGTTAATCGAGTTATAAATTTTTAATTTGTTTGAAGAAAATGTCTGATTATAGGAAAGACCAGACTTGATTTTGATGAATTTCCCAGGTCTTACTCAAACTAATTCAATTAACTGCAGCATTTATCTAGCAACTTTATATGAGAATAGACTTTATGTGAGATTTCTTGTGGTCCTTGAGCCAGTGTACATACAAGAGTGCAAGATCAGCCCTTTTAATTTTACCTTGGCCCTTGACTCAGAGAACCAAGTAGAACCAGGAAGCGCAGAGGAACAAGAAAATAGGAAATATTTTGTGAAGCTTTTGACAAGTTCACTTCTCTTTTGGTTCAAATTCTGGGCGACAGTTCAGATCACCTCTTAGTTTAGCCAAATCTGGAGGCCAAACCTCTGCTGGTTTTGTTCAGCCTTTGCCCTTTCTTCCTGTCCCACAGTCCCCAATTCACATATTACGTGTGAATCTATTTTGACAGCTGTATTTTCCCAAAAGGAAAACAGTTCACACATATGTTGTAATTCCAGAGCCAGCACATGCAGCTCCCTCTCTTACCTCCGTATCTTCTGTACAGTTATGCTTGCCCAGGCTAAACCTAGGAAAGGCTCTGACCCCCCAACTCTTTGTTTTATTCCTCTTTTAATTATACACAGCAGTGTACACTCCTCAGTGTAGAAACAAACTGAAGACAAATAGTGTATATAATTATTTTTGTATGTTGCTCAAACTTTTAATATATTGCCTTGAGTGCATCTTGGAGTCAGAGAAAGGAAGTTAAAAAAATATGCTTTTCCTTTTGCAAATCTCTTCCAAAGGTTTTAGGCAGCTTTTGGTGTAAAACAAAAAGGTGTTATTGCAAAATTGGTAGGAAGTGAACAGGGATTTTAATTTACTTTCATGTTGTTTCCCTACTAAGTTCACTCTGAGGTGAAACATCATGTTGATGTCAAATTTTGCTTCAAGCAAAACAATAGAGGAGCTCTGAAATTAATGTAGGTGTCCAGTCAGAGGCCTTATACAGCCACTAACAGCAGTGCCAGCTTGAGATAATGCATTATAAGCATGAAAAATTCAACAGTAATTGCTGTGTTCTGATCTCTCTCCCTTTTTCTTACTTAGTTTTCTACAGAATCTGCTGCACATTCCCAAACTGGTCTTTCTGCTAGTTTACCCCACGGAAGTGCACTGGATCTGGATCATTATGACTAACGAAATTGCTGAGAAGCAATTTTTTTTTGTCAAAATGTGATGCCACTCTAGAACTTTCACCACACATTAGGATTGTGTAACAAGGGCTTATGGTTGCCTGAGGCATACATAACTTTGATTCAGAATCTCTCCATCTTTAGCCACCCAGTTTAATGCACTATTGTAAGATGAGCTGAATACTAAAATTCAGTGCTACTGGTAGATGAATGGCATTTTATAGCTTTATACTCTAAAATTGTAACATCTTTTGTTATCATCTATTGGCTTGCAAAAAAAAAAACCAACTGTTTCTGAGCCCATTTAGAACAAAAAACCAAATTGTAGCAGCACTAAGGCACAGAGTGCTGAGTGAAAATGAGCCATTGTTCACACTGTTCTCCAAATGCCATTGTAAATTTGCAACCCACTTGTTATGGTTTAAGATTCAAACCTGTGGACACAATTACAGTTGACCAGTAGGCTTTTTATCTGACAAACGACTTGGCTGACTTAGAAATCAGATCTTATAGCCTCCAGAGGACAACATGCTCTTATCCATGAGCTTTCAGCTCTTGGATATTTCACATACAGTTCTCACAAAAGAAACACCTGAGGTGTATCAATGCTTCATGTAATGAAATCTTTCATAAAAACAAGAAAAAAATAACTCTTTTATTCTGAACACAGGTGTATATAAAAGCATATTTAATTTCAAGTCAATAGGTTTGCCTCACATCAGCATTTATGGGATTAAAGAAAGGAATATTTTGGCTTCCCTGAACGTATTGTTAGCATTATCAGTTCCTGCAGTCTCACAATAAGTTTTCAATAAATTTAAGATTAACTATTATTTTCTCACTTATAAATAAAATATAATCATCTTAAAAATCAATGAAGAGAAAACCATCATATCCATTAACTTGACTAAAAATTCCTTCAGGCCAATAATATGAACTGCAATGTACTGGATCTTTCATTTTATTGAGCTATATCTCTTTGTATGGCAACCAGCAGGGAAAAAAAAAATCAAATCTAAAATCAAAGACTAAGGTTTTTTTGTTCTGGAAAACAGGGAGGTAGGCATTGAATATTCTTTTATGCCTGGGGTTAATTTTTTTCACCTTAATTTGCAATCAGACATGGTGAAAAAAAAAAAAAAAATGCTGCCCCTGGAAGGAAGCAGCTTTTTACCATCCCCAGTATTTTCTGTACTTTTTATTACTTCTAAATCTTTTGGTTTTTAATTCACCTCCACAACCTTGCAACATTATAAACACATTTGCTTCTCTTTGCTGACTGTCAACGAATACCATCTGCTCTTTGGAGCTTAAAAATAGTAACATATATATGGGTCAAAACTGTAGTCTCTAGATAACCATGTAGCAGATCCAGGTGATTATTTTTTCCACAACCTTTATTTTACCCAGGAGCCAGCTTCTCCTATGTCTTTCCCTAGTGAACATTCCTCAGAAAATACGAAATTAAGAAAAATGCAGTCTTACAAATAAAACAGTATTTCATAAATGACTTGTGTGGACTGACAGAAGGGGTTCTTAGTTAGCTGCCTTGTTTGAACTTGATCCAAAGACATTTCTGCTCTTTTTCGTAAACAGAAATGGTTCAAGCCATAGAAGTGTGAAACTGGGACAAACCAACAGAGTTCTAGTTATATTAGTTTCTTCTTTCAGTACCTGTTGATAGTGCTACTTCCCTTAAATACCACTATTCATATATTTGAGCTGGGATTCTACTTATTTGCTGCCTCATGACCCACACATTCAAGCTGCTTCATCCTGAACCATACCAGATAGTTTGATGAGCTAATTGACAAGATGATGATATCATATGCCATAGTGGTTTATATCAAACTGAGATGATATGGAAAACACCAATTTTAAAAAGGCTAGAAAAGGTGTACAAACAAGTACCGATTTCACCTTTGACTCAGTGTGAGAGACGGTGGTTCTTAGCACAGAGTGTTGTGAATTATTGTCTCAAAGCTTGCTTACTGAAATAATACAAACTATTGTCTCAAAGCCTGCTTGTTTAGAGGAACAAAGCAGAAAATGTCTGATCACTGTGAGCTGCTAAAATTCAACAAATGCTTAAAGCATGTGTAAACTCAAGTGAAGCTCAAGCAATATCAGCCACCGGCATCTGGGGCCAGGCCCACAGTTTCTCCAGCAATGCCCATCACCAACAGTAATAAAAGCCACATGACAAAAGACATAGGGGTGGCCACCCACCACCAGGACCTGAAACCTGAGACTGGCAGTACCTGAGACCTGAGAGGTGCCAGCACCACCGGGACCTGAGACCTAAAAGTTGAGCACTGGATCCTTGGCTGGATCCTTGGTGGTGATTATCTCTTGCATATCTTCTCGAATACTTGCTTAATTTTCCTCCTAATTTTTCCCACTTATTCTGTTGCTCTATCTTCAGGCATAAAAATAAAACAGATCGTTTAGCAGCATCTGACCTCGTTTGCATCTTAATCTCACTCTTGGGTTCATTTTGAAACCTTCCCAAGCCAGAAGTTGGGCCAGGACCGGGACCCCACATTCAGTGTGCATACATTTGTTATATGTATACACTATGATAGTCCCTTATACATTTTTTAAAGAAAGCCAGTTGCAGAAATTGATAAAATTTGCTTAATACTTTAAAAAATCCATATTTTCTGCTCTTCTTATCATTCCATGTATCACAGAGGCCTTGTTTACAGCACATTAATCAAATTCTATTCTAAAGATAAAATTACTTGCTTTACTACTAGTGTATTATAATAATCTCTAATTATTTTAGGTTTGTTTTTTTTTTTTCACAATAGAAAAGGAGAGGTAATAATCCCATATTACAAATAGAACTGAGCAACACAAAGAGCAACATAAAAATATGAAACAACTTTCAATGCTAGGACCTGATTTTTTCAAAGTATTCAGCGTGTAATAGAGCCTGGTAGGTTCAAAGCACAGACTTCGTGTACTGAATCTTTGACAGTCAGTTTTGAAGGTTTTGAAATAAGCATCCAAAAATTGGGCATAATCATTAGTAAAGAAACTCTACAAACCAACACTGGTAAAGGTCTGTTTTAAATTATATGTTAAAAAGTCCATTGCTTGTATGTATTAAAGTCAGGATTAAACTCTAAATCTCTGTAGCAGCATCAAATTACCTTGACAACAGAAACTACCTTTTTATTTATGATCTATCCTGACTCATTAATTACACTCTTTTCTACTTATGAACAGGTGAATCAAGAGTCCTACAAACAATTGTATCCTNATTCAATTTATCACATAGGCTTTGTTTACATTATATTAATCATATTCTATTCTTAATATAAAATTACTTGCTTTACTACTAGTGTATTATAATAATCTCTAATTATTTTAGGTTTGTTTTTTTTTTTCACAATAGAAAAGGAGAGGTAATAATCCCATATTACAAATAGAACTGAGCAACACAAAGAGCAACATAAAAATATGAAACAACTTTCAATGCTAGGACCTGATTTTTTCAAAGTATTCAGCGTGTAATAGAGCCTGGTAGGTTCAAAGCACAGACTTCGTGTACTGAATCTTTGACAGTCAGTTTTGAAGGTTTTGAAATAAGCATCCAAAAATTGGGCATAATCATTAGTAAAGAAACTCTACAAACCAACACTGGTAAAGGTCTGTTTTAAATTATATGTTAAAAAGTCCATTGCTTGTATGTATTAAAGTCAGGATTAAACTCTAAATCTCTGTAGCAGCATCAAATTACCTTGACAACAGAAACTACCTTTTTATTTATGATCTATCCTGACTCATTAATTACACTCTTTTCTACTTATGAACAGGTGAATCAAGAGTCCTACAAACAATTGTATCCTTCACTATATAGCCTTACTTCTTTCACACAACAGATACATTCTAGGTATTGAAGAGGCAAGATTTGGTGGAATAACCTATAATTAAAGATATGTAACAGCACTTAATTGAAGCTTACCTATGCAATCCAATCTGTCATTTCTTAACTTCTGGGTGAATTAAATTACACTCTTAGTTCTGTTATTTAACCCTTTCATATGTAATTTCCCACCCTTTTTTTTTTAAGAGTCACTAGCAGAGTTGAAATCTTTAGAAATGCTTTACGTGTCTGCCAACAGAGTAGCAGATGATAATGATAGGTTAACATCTGGCATACAAAACAGCAGTAGAAAGAAGTGGCTTTGAGAGATATTTGATAAAAGCAGAAAAATGTTTTGACTAAGGAACACTGACTTCCATTTCCCTGGGAAACAGAAAGCTCCAGTGCAGTGGCTCTCCTCTGCTGATGCACATGTCACTGGTGTTCCATCCAGACTCTCAATAAAATCCATAAAATTATTTTAAAATATTTTTCTGTAAGGCACACACATGAGGAAGTATACAACCAGAGAAGCTTATAAACTTGATGAAAACAAAGGTAACTTGCTTTCTACCGTGCTATGAAAGAACAACCAAGTATCACATTAACAGAATGGTAGTACTGCTTTCTTGAGTATAGCCCTGAGGTGTCCAGGAAAACATTATAGAGCTCTTTACAGTAAGCTGAGACAGGCTGAATGAATCCTTTCCTAATGAATGTGTGAGAACATGTTTTCGGTGTTTTTTTTCCTGGTCACACTGGAAAACTATGAGAGGGAACTAGAGGCCCAGTCATTCACCAATGGGTCTAATCTAAGTCCATACTACAGCACTTGTTTCATCTTGAATTTTATTTTTTTATTAATTTCTCTGATGTATTACCTCCTAAAAGTGCACCTAATGTACTACAAGAAATCAAACTTGTTCACAAAATGCTATTTTGTTCTCTATCAACCAAAACAAAGCTCTCATCATTTAAAGACTTAAATATATCTGACAGGAAAATACCGCTCTCATTTGTGTAGCTTATTTTTCTTCCCCTGGATCCGTAAGTGGCATATTATAGAAACATTTGCCCCACAACACCAATACATAATGCGATTTCAACATAGTTCATTCAAATTAATTACTGAAATTATTCTATATTCATATGGACACCACTGAAAGTAGATGTGGCTCCGTGTTCCAAAGGATGGCTTCCATTTTATTCTTTACTCATTAAATTGGTTATTGGTCATTAAATTATTATTCATCTATTGTTTGATTAACATTGTCTTGGTTTCTGTCCATTTCTCTCCAACTCTAAGAGGGCTCTCAAGATCAGTGTTATTGTTTGTATCTCATTCTTCATGTTTCCCTCCTCACATAACAGCTCTACCCTCTCTGATTTGTGCTTCAAAATATGAGGAAGCTGCGCTGTTGTACTAAGTTAACCTTTTTCTAAGGAAAAAGTGAACATTTTAAAGTGTTCAGGGTATGTATTTACCCAGGAACACTCTTCTGGTAACATATGGTTTGTAGTGATGTCCTACCGGTTTACCCATTATGCCAGCAGAGTTGACTGAAGCTGAAGGAGCTTGAGGAACTTCCCCAAAAATCACATAATAAACAGACCATGCAGATTAGAAGTTCCAAAATAAAGATCCTCTTGCCTTTGAATTTCTCTCTAACCACTGGACCATATGGTTTTCTTTTTCACTAATGCATAACTGAGTTGTTTCTGGATTTTCTCATTTTTGTTATCTTTCTCAGATTTTTTTTTCTTTCACTGGAGGATGGCTAGTGAAATGAAACTGTGCTGAAATGTGCTCTTTGGACTTCAAATTATGTGTGCTGAGCAGAATCAAAAGCATTACATTTAATACTGACATAAAGTAAAATAAATGCCCAGTCATTTCTGCTTAACATGAAGAAACAAAATCACCTTTTTTTGAATACATAACAATTCGAAGTCATTTGGAAATATACATATTATTATCTTCTTTCACACAAGCTCAGATGGTCTATATTTAAAATGTTGCAAGGCAGAAGGAAGATCTTGATCCTTCAGATGGATTTCTACAGTGAAAAAGGACTGGTGACTAGTAAGATGAGAGGCAGGGAACCAGTAGTAGGTTAATCTGATTTTATTCTTAATTCTTTCCAATGCTTATAATATTTTTTCTCAAATTAAAATTCTACCTTCTAAACCAATATTATTTTCTAGCAAAGCAGAGGTAAGCTGAGAACTTAAACTGTCATACTCATTTACAGTTCTCTGCTAATGGATTGAAAGGTTCGTTCTTATTTAAATTAGAACTAGTAGAAACAAACTGCTTTATTTTCCTGCCCAATAAAATCTATTTTTTTTTTTAACTGACAAAAATATTCAGATATTTAATAAACTTTTTTTTAGTTTGGTTGTAAAGGAAGCTATATACAAAGAAGCTCTTAGAAAAATGTATTAGTCTATGAAAGTATAATTGGTGTAACCCTGTGTCACTTGACAACAGTA
Source organism: Pampusana beccarii (assembly GCA_013399365.1). Lineage (NCBI taxonomy): Eukaryota > Metazoa > Chordata > Aves > Columbiformes > Columbidae > Pampusana > Pampusana beccarii. Next base: position 875,289 of record VWYH01011296.1, on the reverse strand, counting down.
AATAAGTGAAATAAAATATGCCCATTAGTAATTATATTGAAATATCAGTTTTTTACAAAATTCATTTTCTTCCCCCTACAACTACAAATATTTCTTCTTCCTTGGCATGCCCACACACATGTTTGGGGACTTGCACTCTCTACTGTCTGGTGCCTGTAGTATAATATAACATCTCATATCTGATGACAGGGTTCATTTAACATTCTGTTTAAAAGACATTATCAAAATCAAGAACATACAGTTAGACAATATATTCAACTTAAAACGTTATTTGGTTGCTGCTGTAGTGGATATGAAGGATGAAATTTTGATTGGGCAGTTAGAAAACTGAAAACTTCTTGTGTCTTCAGAAGACGGGTTAAAATAAGAATTCCACTGAGTTAATCTGGAATCTTCCTTACAAACACACGTGCAGAAAGAGACTACATGAGTTTGAACATCTCTGTGTTTGTATGTATGAAGTGGGAACTGCATTCTGAGCCCAATGGGAAAGATGGAGACTGCTCAGATGTCTGAAACAAAAAGTGACACCTGAATTTACAACAATATATCCTTCTGAAAAAGAAAAAAAAAAAAGTCATATATCTAAATTGCAATTCGTATAAAGAGAAACTTGTTGGTTATATGTATACTGCATCTGAAACATTTTGTTAGCTAGGGAATTTTCCTTAATTTTTTTCTTAGTTTCTAAATTAACCAACAACAAATATAGCATGTACTTGGCCAAATGAACTGATTCATCCCTTCAAAACTTGTTTTGATGCCTGCTTCAAGAATAAAGACCTCACTTAGAACATTTAAAACATTACAAGTGCTATTTCATCAATACAGATCCAAACTTAACTGAATTTAGGCATCTACATATCAAAAATCACAAAAATATCTCCACTGATACAAATGATAACACTTGGGAGCAGGAAATATCACTGGAGTTTCCATCAAAACTTCTGCAAATACGTTCCTGAGTCTTTGTTACTTGCAATAACAATTGGGAAAATAGAAGCGGCACCATTTATGTTGTTGCTCAGTTACTTTCATTTTACAATATTTGCTTTGTTTTTCTCAGATTCGTAAACATTCTGTAACGAGAAATACATGTGTTCTGACACAGAGTAATGGGAAAGTTGCTTGCTGCAGTGAGAAAAGGTTTAAAATTGTCTCAAGGTAATACTATATCCACTTATATCAAAATATATGCCATGATTAGAAAAATATAAAAAAATGTGGTGAAGCTAGCATAAATATGGATATTGAAATAACTGTAAAAGTATTATCAAGAGTCTTTTAAGCTTAATATCTTCAGAGGTAAACACAGGCTTCCTCACTTCTGAAGCAGTGTTTTTAAAAAAATACAGCAACATAATACTGAGTACAACTTCCTTCAGTTCCTGTACAGGTACAAGTCTTTTCATCATCCTGTTCTGCTATTAAAAAATAGTTGCAGTGGTGGAAAAACAAAAATTTGCACCACAGACCTCACTTCTGGAAGATAACTCACCATTCCTAAGTCACCTATTCTATCTTAATGCTCCCCTATATGTTGAACAAATTTACCATGCCACTCATTTCTTTTTTTTGGATATTTTCCATGTTCAAATATTAATTCAGATTTAAAATAATGAAAATTTCAAAAAAAAACATACTTTTAAAAAATAAAGTGTTTTAAGAAGTGTATTTGTTTATTCAATATAATAAATGGAACACTATATCTGAGATGAAATTTTGTCACGGTTTGAATCAGAAAGCTAATCTTATAATTGTTTAAAATATAAAATTTAAATGCCTTCATTCAAAACCAATAGTTTTTCTTTTAGCTCATTTGCTTCATTTCAAATATGTTACATTACAGTAACTTCCCAAATGACTTGGGATATAATCAAAGTCATTCAAACGTCATAAATAGCATTTCTTCAGGAACATGACCCCAAAAAATTACAGAAAAGCCACATCCAAACGGAACAGAAAGTAACATTTAAAGCTGCACCCACCTGAGAGGCTATAAAACGCTGTGATATCCCTTAGGACTATTGGCCATAAGGCTATGCCATACATTTTCTACAAATATTAATTGTAGTAGTTGCAGTAGTACAAGGAAGCGTGGAACTTTTTGGTTGAGTTTTTGTTAATCTGAGCCAATCACAAAATATCAAAGCCAAAGAGTCTACAGTTTTTGTCTGGGTACATAATGTCCTAACCAAAAATTCCAGAATCTAGGTTTCTAGCCATGTCAGACTTGAAATTACTTTTATTTATTTCCTATTAAGTATATTTTAGTATTAGCTGGAAATGTAGAGGAATTATAATTAGGTCCTCTGATTTTTATCTTTTTGGACAATCTAAATTATTTAGTTCTGATATTAGTTGTGAAATAGGGCACATTTGAAGTGGTTTCATCTTGTTTATTCTGCTGTGATATAAGTTCTACTCATTAAAAAATGGCAACGGATTGTACTTTTTCTATTTTCTTCATAATTTCATGTTGACATATCCATGAATTATGACACAATAGTTAAATAGCTTCCAGGATAAAATAAGATCACAAGCTTTCTACACTGAATGCACATGCAAAAACACAGTTACAATATCAGCAACAGAATTCTAGCAAAATGTACAGCATTAAATAATGAAATTAACTTCAAAATTTTGTCATAAATGTATTTTAAATTATTACTTGCCAGCATAAAAAGATATAAGTTTCATTACTAAAGCTGTTACATTATTGCGCTGCTATGTATGTTGACAGAGTATAATTTTATCATTAACAATACTAAGCTAAAATTTAATTTTATAACATCTTTTCTTACTGGCAAGAATCTCCAAATTCTACTGCAGTACAATTCTAGCATGTGACATTCATTCAGTGAATACTCTATCATTAGTGTTCCTTTTTATCCTTTCTGTGTGCAAAACTTCATGGATGTTTATATAACTATACTGACAAGGCATGATGGAAACAAGAAAATGTCAAATATTTGTTTCTGATGTGACACTCAGCTCTTCATGCCAGAAACAATTTTCTTCAGAGCTGCTGAAACAACGTATTATAGTCAAATAATGTCTTTGGTAAATGCTTAATAGCAATTGCAGTGTTTCTTTGCGATACGCTTCTAGTTCACTTGTGGAAGAACAGCTATATTTTGGATTTCAAGACTTGTCTTGCAGCACCCTGTAAGATAAAATGGCCAGTTCCACAGTCCTGATAGGAGAGGACAGGAATTTCTGTAATACAAAATGATGGAATAAGCAGCCCTAAGTGGATTTTTTTTTTGACAGGTTTTTTTTTCTAACCCAAGAAGTAATAATATCTTTTCCAAATTTTTAATACCCTCTTCAAAAGCTTCAGTTGGGTAAATTGTGAATGTCTTGATCATCCCTCCAAGTTTCTGACTCTGAACTCTAGCAAACTTCTGGTATCAGTAATGTATAGAGTAAATAAATGCTATAGGGTAATTACAAACTGCCTTCCATCTGTTTTAAATGTAAAGACTATAATCTTCAATGCCTTATTTACTGTTCCTACAATTCAAATTTTCACTGTGGTCATTCAGAGCAGGATTAGATCTGAAGTTTTAGATCTTTCTTACACCTTTCCAAATAACCATTCTGCATCCAGAGCAACGGTTACCAGCATGTAATAGGTCACGAAAATACTTGAAGGTGTAAGTGTAAGAGCTGTTCCTAACTTGTCAGTGAAAAAAAAAATGGACCCCATTCTCTACTTTCTCATAGCAGTTTGTGGCAGTGGTGTGAGTCTGCTGCTGCAAGTAGTGAAGGTCCTGATTTGCATTACTGCAAAGGCAAAAAGAACAAACTGTCTGGAACATCTACTTGTTTAAAATTACTTTATCTTCCATTATCATATGAAACCAGCAAACGCGTGAATTGGTGTGTGAGGGAGGGTTATGGATGGGAAAATTGGAAAGATCAAGAAATATATTCCTTTACTAAGAAAGACTGAGTTGGTTCTCATTTCACTGGTTCCCTTCCTGAGACAGGAACTTTATTAATACAACAGAGAAGGTGGTGCAAGGCTTGACCATCTCCAGTGATGACCATGAGGGATGACCCATGATACATCAGGGAAAACAGTACAGTATTTGTGGCTTAAAATTTTGATCTTAAAAAGATCTGAAGGAAACAGAAGCAATTCTGCTATTTTGTATAGAATCATAGAATCATTTAGGGTGGAAAAGATCATCAAGTCCAACCACATATCTTTGTGCAAATCACACACTGAAAAAAAGCCAATTTGAAATATTCCTATCATGGAAGAAAAGCTAGTGAACAATGACAGTAGAATACAGTCTACTCAGAGATACATAGATGTATTTTCAATAATGAAGACATAAAATCCTTTATGTAAAAAATTACAGTGATAAATAACAGTGTACCTGTTATTGCATGTGTATGTTTCATAAAAACTTTCTACCTGATTCAGTCTGCTAGTAATAGGTGGCTTTGGCACAAACACAGGTAGTTTTTCAAAGATGCACTGTCAGTTATCTTAGGTGTGAATTCTGTATGTAATTATTTTTGTATTAGAATTCTTCCTATGTAAATCACTCACAATTACTATTTCAAACAGCCCAAAACCCAAACAAAAAAAAAGTATATTGGGATTTAATTTAAAACTTCAGCTGATATAAGAAAGGATTCAAGCTATCAGGAGTTTCCAGCTAAAAGTTATTCTTACTCAAGTAGCAGCCTCCATCTGAAGTTTTCCCATATTTACTTATAATTAGATCTCCTCCTTGGCAGCAAGGAAGCAAAGGAGGTCAATGTATAGGTGTAATTTAGCATACTCTTACAGTTTATTCCCCTGTAATTCCCTGGGCTTGTTTATTGCATGTCTGCATTTGTTATTTTCTCTTCCTCTTCCTGCTGCTGCTGCTGAAGTTAACAGAACAGAGCCCAGTTGAAAGTCCCAGTAGCAAACCAATCTTTGCTGTATGCCTCTGTTTAAACTTTAAAGAGAATAGACAGTCTCTGCCTAGCTTAATTAAGGACTTCAGTATCCTGTTTCCTAGTACTCTTTAATTTTTTAATCTACTTTTTTTTCCTGCTAGATCAGCCATAGCCAAATTTTGCAGAAAAAAAAATTAAAAGCACAGAAATGTCCCTTGAACAAAACCAGAAATTAATTTTGCTAGAAACATTCTTAGTTTTCTGTTTTCATGTGGCAATTATTCATCCTCTTCATTTAAATAGCTCTTCTGAACCACTTTCCATGAAGCCCATCACCATTAACCCATCACACAAAGGAGGGGTTGTACTTGTGGAAGCATGAAAGCCGAGAAGTGAAGGGACGTATTACATTATGTGATAAATTCACTTGCCAGTCGTATGATTCAAACTACATTGTTTATTTTGTGTCAGCTCTCTACATAGGCTTACAAAAGGAGCAGTGAATGAAAGGCATAGTGCCATCCAATGCCCGTGTTCAGAAGATACAGATCTATACCGACCTCCATTGAGTGCTGTATGGCTTTTAGATGTCAAGGCAAAGTTGGTGATGTTTCCTTTGTGTTTATACAGGCACTCTGCAACCCATCCAGGCCCATAAAATAACAAAAATAACCATACTGTTACGCTTTTCTGGTACAACACTCTTGATTGCAGAATTTTAAACACTGTGTTTTAAGTGAAGTTCTCCATTCTGCTGCTTTACAACAATCACACCTGCTTCTATACTCTTTGCGATTGAAGTTTTCATCACCACTTGGGAACATGGATACTATTTGACCTTCCCTGAACCATCTTATTTACTTACTTCTGACCTGGAATCCATGATGATTTTCAATTCTACTAATCTAGTTTTCATACAGGTGTTTCTCATTGCATTTCCATTTAAGAATATCAGCACTGCTTTAGCAACAGTGACTTTGTTCAGCCAAACAGTTTGTGACAGCTCATGCACAGAATTTTTATCTCTTTACATAAAACCCCATCAATGGTGCCTGCTCACAAGCACACCTGGAGAAGCATATGGTTTTGATTTTTAAATATATCTAGGCAAGCCAAATGAAAGAAAAGGATAAGATTGAATTTATGAGAGCTATGCACATCCAGACCACAAGAATCTCTGGTTTGAACTTTCAAAAAGTATTTAGTTTTCGAAATGTTTTTAGTGATTATAAATAAAGAAAACAAAGCCTACAACTAACTTTATTAAAAGAAGTATGAAAATAAAATTAATTATTAAACTTCCTGCCCACTATGTTAATAAGTATTTTAGAAAAACTAATACTAGATGTTATTTCAAGTGCTTTTATTGAAGTTTTAGAATAATATATTATACAGAGAGCCATCAACACACACACACACAAAAGCAAACTTCAAAGCTTATAGCAGATTTTTTTTTCACCATGCCATTTTAGAGTTTAACATAACTTGAGTTTTTCCACATTAATAACAGTGGTGACTTGTTCAGTCCAAGAAAGTGGAATCACAGAGATTTCAAAGCAAATGTAACAGGCAGTTTCCAAATTACTTCCAAGTCTTGCCAGGTTTTTGCATAACAACAAAAAGTGAAGCCTCTTTCCCTTTGGAGCTTCCTTTTTTACAAGGTTTTATCCTTAACCAGAAGTCATTGTTATAATTTCCAGAATGATAACCAGCTGTCACCCAGTAAATCAGATAATGTGAATGGCAGCATTTGTTTCAGATAACAATAATTAGCAGAAGTTAGCCCTATACAAACCACGTCAAATTTTCAAGGGCTTAGAGATTTCCAGCTCAAGGCACAGATTTAAACCTCTTCTTACAATTTTTGTAAGAATTCTGTTCAAATTCAAATTTTCCTGAAAGTGTTTGAGATTATGAAGGTCAATGAGACTTTAAAATGCAAGAGAATTAAACTCAAATTCAACAGCTGGGAAGCCTGAAATTTATAGCGAAAACGTTATAATTTTGCTATTCTTAAATCTGAACCCTAACTCTAATTCTGCCTGAAATCACACAGTATGTTTAAAGATAATGAGATGGTACTGTATTCTTTTTGCATGGCAATTGGCAGATTCTAAAACCCTGATGGAGATGATATTTCAATATCTTAAAATATGTCACCTGTCTATAATTAGCATCAGCCTTTCATTGTGACTTTAAACACCCTTTCTTCCTCTAGTCTTGAAAGGACTTTGGTATGAAACTAAGACCAGGCCATAATTTGGTAGCCTTATCTCCAATGAAGTGAAATCAATCAAATAATAATTTGCACTACTACAAGATTTTTTTTGTTCAAGCGTTTCAAAATGCTTTACAAGCCCTGATGAGTTAAGGATTGCAAGACTTGATAATGCACCCCTACTCCACAAAAGAAGGAATAAAGGCAGTAGATAAGTACACTAAACTCTTACAGTAAGTCAGGGGCATAGGATAAGAAATAATTTAGATTTTTCTATATTCCAGGGCTCTTGTTTTCAGAAAATAAACCCTTTTCCTCTTTTTCTTCCGTTATATCTTGCTATTTCATGTCACAAGTACTGAAGACCATTGCATGACCTGTGTATGACAGCTACTCTGTCAGAGAGGCAGATACCAAACACAACTTTATATTACTATCAGAATTGACTAAAATAGCTCTTCTAACTGGTATGAAAAAAAAAATCCACTAAATTTTGAAAGTAATGTCCTGTACTTTAAAGGACATTTTAGCTTGTTCTGTCACTTATTGATGGTGTGCAGGCTGTATGAAGATCCAGCCCAATGAAAACCACACTGCCTTCAGAATCGATAAACCTACTGATGGCAGAATGCCACCGTTTTGGAAATGGTCTTCTCAACTTTCTAAAGTTTCAAGAGCTCTACCTTCTAACTACAAAACAACCTTTAAGAAACACAATGTTTCTTCTACTTTACAAACACCAATAAGCTTTGATAAGGGGAAATTAATTTTAAAGTTGGTAGAGTTCTACTACAAAAATACAAGGAGAAAAAAAATACATTAAATTAATTTAGATAAGTGTGACTGATAGCTAGCATGACAAATTCTTCCCCAGTCAACTTCAGTGAATGATGAAGAGAGCCCTTGAGAAAATTATATCCAAGGAGTACATGAGGAATCATTTTTATTGCTTTAAAAATACATCTCTCAGTCATGTATTTAATTTTTGAGGCAATATCATATAGCATATTAGAATCAGAAAACACAAAGTATTGATTATCTCTTTAACAAAATCTTTCTTCATACCACTGCTGTGCTACACAGGTAAGACCAAACAAGAAGAGTAGAGAATCCATTTTGCATCACAACACATATCCACAAAGCACTGGCTAATGTGTTATTTTCCCTTGGTTTAAAAAAAGTAATTGTATTCATTAGCAGCTTTTCACTTAGTACAGCTTGTGTGTATTACACTCGAACAGTCAGCTGTCATATGAAATGATGGGAACTGACAGTTTGGAATTTTAAAGGTTCAACTCCTTTTGAATGTACTAAGTGAACAAGAGCTGTCTAATTTTGGTTGAAGTGAACCCAATAAAAAGCCCCTGCAAGTATGCAAGATCTTATTCTACTTTTCCAAGTTTAATATGCACAGTGAATATTCAATGCTTTTCAGCTAGATACTCAGTTAATTCTATGACTATGAAAGATTTCATTAGGTAAGCTTCAGGCAACAGTGAACTACAAATGGAATTCCTTATTTTCTGAAACTCACAGTTTATGATCCATATCCAATGACGAATGGTCTATAAACTCTCTTATAGCCTTTAATTGCATAAACTTTACATTATAGTCTTACATTAACTTGTGAACATCTTTACTATAAGGTGTAGAAAAAAAAAGTAAAAACAGAAGTTCCCCCAGCTCTTACACAAGTAGAATATGTAAGTCTTCAGTGTAACTTGTTTAGTACTTACGTTCTTTGTTTAAATTCATACTTTTCTATTATATAGATGCAGAGAAATAAGTTTCTATTTTTTTAATTTAAAAAAAAATTCTAGTAATCACTGCTCAATTGCCTAAGCTTGTGCTGCCTAGTTAGCACTCTATGTTCCATTTCAAAGTGAATTGTTCCTAACCCAGTCAAACTCTTATCTCCTAGTTGTTGCTTATATTGGTGTACTGACAAATGGCTTCCTATACCATAAGTGCTGTATGCATGCTCTTGAGCAGTGCATGCTTTCACTGGATTCTGCTGACATTTTGACTTGTTTCTGAAAGCACTAGATAAATAAGCAATAAAATTTGGCATAATGTATTTGATCAGTAGTATAAAGAGAAGAGCTTCAGGTAGATTGTCCGTATTTACCCTCCATTAAGATAAAACACAACAATCAAGAATAAAAATTTTGAGTGACAATTTATATGAAAACAAACAAAAAAGACCTCTCAACCTAGGTTATTATTAGGGCTACAGGCTCTGTCTTGTAAAGCATCTTGGATTTTGTCCCTAAATTACTGTCCATTAGCATGGCAACTGGCTGAATGAAGTGCTACACATTGCAGACATCTCCTGCTATAAGGAACACCAACAGTCCTGCGTCAACGCTTGAATCAACCACTCAGCAAGGAGGGAAGTGTTAGGAAAAATGGAAAATGCATTATTTCCAAACTGTTTGTCCTATGTCTGCAGTTGGTACAGATGATTCTTTGTCGCTGGATATTGGACAAAGTGAAAACCTGTTGTGATAATTTTTTTATTTTTGTGTTTTTAAACTTGTTAGATGAAGAAGATTAAATACCATTTCAGCCCTAGTCTTTTAAACCATTGAAACACACTGAGTAGCCAAGACTTAAAACAAATTCATTGTACTACATTATAGAAACAAATACATACAATTACATTGAATTAACATGTAGTTAATAATTTTAATTAGCACCACATGTAATTAATTTAACTAACACTATTTGTAACGTAGTTAGGTTCCTCTTTTATATATATATATATAGTAATTTTTCCTACTTCTAGAAAATGTAGTTCACTCCAGCACTTTAAGTTCTGCCTAAAACTAATTTAGGAGTACTTGTTTGTTTTGTAGCTTAATCAAGAAATCTGTATTTTCAGTCTGTTCTTCTCCACCAGAGATAAAACTATTTTTATAAGGAGACAAAAGTGGGGCCTCAGTATGTTATACCATATTTTTTAATTAATTAAAGACATTGTAGGACTTTGTACTCAACATTTTTATTGGGAAAATGTAAGTATATGTAAACATTTATTGTCATAACACATTTTTGTTTCCTTCATTTTGTTCAATCGAAACAGAAGTGGCTTTTAATATATATCCTTGTAATTGTCCCTGCTTCTCATTTCCATGACGAACTATTAGTGAGGATTATACAAAAATAGTGCTGACAGTCATGGACTGGGTAAGATCTGGCTTCTCCAGAGATGCCACTGTTTGTCTCTCCTTCCACTGTGTTGCCTTTGGTGAGCACCAAGATGACCATGAGCCAGCAATGTTCTCTTGCAGCAAAGAATGCTAACAACACCCTGGATTGCATTAGGAAGAAGGTCACCATCAAGCTGAAGGAGGTGATCTTTCCCCTCTACTCAGGATTGGTAAGGCTGCATCTAGAGTACTGTGTCAAGTACAAGAGACACATGGACTTACTGAAGCAAGTCCAGCTAAGGGCCACAAAGATGCTCAAAGGCCTGGACAACCTGTCACAGAGAGGCTGAGAGAGCTGGGACTGTTCAGCCTGGATAAGAGAAGGCTCAGGGGAGATCTTACCAATGTGTACAATATCTGATGAGAGGGGAGAAAGAAATGGGAGTCAGAATCTTCTCACTGCTGTCCAGCAACAGGACAAGAGGCAGTGGGCACAAGCTGAAACACAGGAAATTCTATTTAAACATAAGAAAAATATTTTTTTACTGTGATGAAGACCAAACACTGAAATCAGTTGCCCAGAGAATTTATGGAGCTTCCACCCTTGAAGATGTTCAAATCCAACTGCACTTGCTCCTCAGCATGCCTCAACCTTTACTGGGCATCCTGATTTGAACAAGTGGAGAGACTAAAGGATCTCCATATGTTCCTTGCATACTCAGTGGTTCTGTGTGATGCTGTACAAGGCAACCAGCAGGGTAAATTTATAAATCAGGAGCCATGTGGGGCCTGCCTCTCAATTATAAGATCTGAACACCTTGTCCTAAAATAAAAAAAGTAGCAAGACATAATATTATGAGATAACTGCTTATTTGTGGCCGCGGTCAGCAGAAAATTTTATTCCAAGCATTAGACTTGCCAGCACTTTTACCTTTTTCACAGTGTTCATAAGACAGAAGCAACTGCTGGGAAGGTAAACTGTTTAATACATGAAAATCCAACAGAGGGACACACGCGTATAGTCACATGTCTTCGGGCAGGAAGCAGTGGCATATGAACTGGTACAGAGCACATGTTATGGGAAGGGTGGAGAAAAACTTTGAAGCCAACAGACCTTAGTTCCATGCAAGTACTGAACATGGTCGTACGACACAAGACTTTATAGTCATGCTCTGCAGAGTATATGTAAATTTCCCTATACCTAGGCAGTGTAAGCTGTTTATTCCAAATTATATCATAACTGTCATTAATAAAAATAAGGATTGTTGTGTGAGCCCATTCCAGGTGTTCTTTTCATACTTTGACTGTATATGCAAGCCAAAACATGATCTGACATTTTGTAAGTTGGTGTTGCAGTATTTTTTTCAGTATAAATAACACATATGGCAATTCATAATAGATGAGGTATGAGGATTTTGTTATTTTGAAAAGTTTATGTTTTGATGGTTGAGAAATAGTGTAGGAATATATAACCAGGACATAGATGACTCCTTCATCATTTAAGGATTCTTTTTCAATGTACATATGTAATCTTGATTATGTGAGAGCATGTTAATAATTATTCTTACATTTTAAAATTTATCAATGATGATCAGAAGTCCTTAAAATCAAGGAGAAGTTCTACAATGTAACATTTGCATGAATCACCAGATCCAAGGGAAAGGGTCACTTGCCCTTCTAAAGGAGGATGAATTCTGTCTCCATGTTTCCAATTGGCCTTGAATAAGAGACAGAAAACCTAGGACTGAAAACGGTTTGTTGTTGGCTTAAGCAGCCATGATGCTTATGGCTGATTATTTCTCTTCCTCGTGCTACACTAGGATAATTGTTGAACAGTTTAAAGTTTTGTGGATAAACTCAATAATATCAATAAATGAATTGTTTGAATTTTTGTGATGTTTTTTGTTCTGCTCAACTGTTTTGAAAAAAACAATATAATCCATAGATTAAATACAACCATCTCATGCTGAGAAATGGCTGCTAGAATTTTTTTCTTTCATGTTTGGCAGTTCTGCCTATTCTGATTACTAGCATGTCTTTAATTCCACATACCTCACCAAATTATGGAGTCCACATCAAATACATTCTAAACTCTACTAATTCCAAGTTTTACAGTAATTTTGCAAAATAAGATGTTATGTAAACTTTTTCAACCCCCCAAAATAGCCTTATTTTTGGTCGCATATATCTTCATGCTGTGCTTTTATGGGTATTAAGCCAGCCAAATAAATAATTTCCATCTCACAAAGATCTCTTCAGTACCAACTATGAAAATATCATTTTGACAACAAAAACATGTTTGTTTGGAGTATTATTTGGAGTAAACATGCCTCAGTATTGCATGGAAGACTAGTGTGTTATACTTACATTTTAGGCCTCAAGTGGCATTAAAAAACTTGAATGTTTGCATTAGCTACAATATAGTTTCAATCTTTTCAGCATGTTAACCAATTGTTCTTTCCAGCTCTGACTTATCTACACCTAAAGGATCATACACCCTGTTATTAGGACTGCTTATTGATTCTTTTATTGAATTTCTGCCAATAAAAGTGTTTTTAAAGAATTCCATACATGGATGTATGCATTTTAACCATTGCTGATTTCTATCTTCAGTATTTTTTTTTCAGTAAAACAGATGGAGGTGGCTTGCTTGCTAAATGTTTTAGTTAATCATTTTCTGTAATTAAATGATCTCCAATGATTCAGGAAATGAAGATGTGTAATAAACTTAAGGAAATTGAATAGTCAATAACTGGAATAGATGACAGTAGTTAACTACTGTATAGGGAATTAAAAATTCCCATGCACTACCTCAGAGTATTCCTTTCCAGCCTCCCTCTCTTCTATTATAGTGAGCATCTACAATGTGTTGAGGATTAATAGATCCATAAAAGAAACTACATTTTGAGCCTCTCTAGTCCATGGTAGGCTAAAGCAGACTGGAGATGCAACTATAACTGTACTATTTCTTTTCTGCTACTATCGGAGCCTTCTATGCATAAACTGTTTTAAGGACAACAGGAAGAGCTTCTTTAAATACATGGCAGATAAAGCTGACACCAGAGGCAATGTAGGCCCACTACTGAATGGTGAGGGTGCCCTGGTGACAGAAGATACAGAGAAGGCAGAACTACTGAATGCCTTCTTTGTCTCTGTCTACTCTGCCGGAGGAAGCCCTG